>JBAIAA010000560.1:0-50750 GCA_037893245.1 Crossaster papposus | reverse complement strand
CCCAGGATATCAAAATCAATAATAAGCGGGAAATGACAATTCACGATATGTACATAGTAACATTTGAAATTCCATAGGCTTTCTATTGATAGCCATCCCCAGTCTGTAACTCGTAACCAATAATTTCCGAGCTAAAGGCTTGTGATGGATGTCATTAAAAAGCTTATTGAATTTGCAATCTTATTATATTTATATCTCCGAAAGTCTTTTTCCGACTTATTCTTGATTTTGATGTGCTGGGTCGCGGGTATAATATCATTCACGTACTTTTACAAACTGAACATGCATGTACTGTACAGTACGCGTAGTACATGTATATAATTATAGAGTACAGACACAGCGCGTATTTATTTTTGCTTTGTTGAAGTCACAGTGCGCGCGTTGCATATTTAATGAACTAGTTTTTATATGAAGGTCGCCGGGATACAAGTTAAAACGCACGCGCGCCCGGATGACAAAAAACACTTTCTTAATATTTTTATAAGCAGGAAAAGGGAAGGCGATTCTTTAAAAAATAAACGAAGCCATTGAACAAACTCAGCGGGCCTTTGGCTGTGAAAGTTAAAATCTACACATGTATTATCTAAATTTGTCTCTTTTAAAACTTTATTTAAAAATGAAGAACAGACAGACAGCGGCGTTTCTCTCTTGTAACTATGTGGTGGCCCTGAAAAGAGCCTTTTGGTTTTGTTTGTGGAGGCAAAGTAATTTGTTTGTAGGCCTATTACTTTGATACTTTGGCGGCCTTTTTGGGCAGAAGTACTTGCTGGATGTTGGGAAGCACACCGCCTTGCGCGATGGTAACCCCACTCATCAACTTGTTAAGCTCTTCGTCGTTGCGTATAGCAAGCTGCAGATGTCGAGGGTTAATTCTCGTCTTCTTATTGTCTCGTGCTGCGTTACCGGCCAGCTCCAGGATCTCCGCGGTCAGGTATTCCATCACGGCTGCCAGGTAGACCGGTGCACCGGCTCCAACCCGCTCAGCGTAGTTGCCCCTTCGCAAAAATCGATGAACGCGACCCACGGGGAACTGCAGTCCCGCCCTTGAGGACCTGCTCCTGGCCTTGCTTCTTGCTTTTCCGCTCTTTCCTCGTCCAGTCATCTTGAAGTAATTGGTGACAGTAGATTGCGATCTGCAGTGAAAGTGCCGTACGAGGGGGGTGACAGCACTAGTTATAGCGTTCCGGTGGATTGGCCGAAGCACGCCAAGTAGCCAATCACGCGCGACACACTTACTGTACGGTTGAGTGCACCGCATCCATTTTTGGATTCGTGAAGACAGGGATACATTTTTTGAACGAGGTCTGTCTGTCTGTCTGTCTTCAATCTAAGCGATGAAATCATAACAGCAAAAACCCAAAGCACCCAAAAACCTTACCTGCTTTCTCAGACGATTTCTGTTATCCCGACGGTGTGTCCCTGTTGCCTACCGATTGACCTGCCTCCACGCTGGCCGCAGATCGTCCCTCATAAACCACATTGAAAACTGTCACGGATTTGTCTGCACAGAGATACGACAAACACATATATTAAACATACATCAAACAAGAAACCACTACTTCTCGTAATGGAGACTGAATGAACAAAAACCACTGCGCGCACAGGTGCTGAATAACAAAAGGCTGTTTCGCCATTGCAAATTCCTACGTGACTTACTGAGGCTAAATTAACAATGACCCCCATTTGTCAATTTCGTTGTTGGCGGGCACGCGTATAATTGTTTTGGTCAAAGCTATTCGTTGGTTTTAAAAATTCGATCGCTTAGGTTGGGCGGCGCACTGTCAGCCCTGCAATGTTGTATATATCATGTTAATTAAATGATGTAAATAAATACTTTTGGTATCATTGCAAAACTAACGAATCGGTCTTTACTACGGTGTAAAACAATAGAACTCCAAATACTACAGAAATACTTTTCCCCGTCATGCCTTTTCAAGTCACATATTTGTTTTCAAAGGCGACGAGAACAGAAGGTTAATGTTGATCTTCATTTCTCCTTTTAAGGTCAGGGAGAATGTAAAGACGGGAACACTACCCGAACGATTTTACCACCTACGAATATTGACTAAATTAGTAACACAGATCAGACAGTCACATCTCTTTTTTTTAAATTGTGTTGGCTCTGAAAAGAGCCGTTTGGTTATGTTTTTCGTGTTATTTGTTCCTCCCTCGGTCAACCTATTTTGAAGTCGTATACTTGGTGACGGCCTTGGTTCCTTCGCTGACTGCATGCTTGGCAAGCTCTCCCGGGAGGATTAGGCGTACTGCAGTCTGCACTTCACGACTTGAGATGGTCGACTTCTTGTTGTAGTGGGCAAGGCGGGAAGATTCGCCGGCGATGCGCTCAAACACGTCGTTGACAAAGCTGTTCATGATGCTCATTGCCTTGCTGGAGATTCCTGTGTCGGGGTGCACCTGTTTCATGACTTTGTAGATGTAGATGCCGTAGCTCTCCTTGCGACGCCGACGCCTCTTCTTGTTCGTGCTGACCGGAGCCTTGGTGTTGCCGGCCTTCTTCTGGCCTTTTCCGCTAACTTTAGGAGCCATGATTGGAGAAGATGAGTGTATGTGATCGTGCGATCGAATGGAAGGTCAAGCATGCCGGGACGACTTTTATGGTACCCGCTAGGATTCTGGGCATACACGCATTGTCCACACAATCACCCAAGCGTGAAGAATTATGTACGCGTGCAAAGTGACATGCATTGGCGCTTGCCACACGCACAGAGGGCAAAAGCTATCCTTCCGAATCCGAATGAAAACTCCAAGAAACAAACAATTACAAACAATAATTTAGAATATCCACTTTTTTATTATATTCGGTAGAGGCCAACAATCCGGTGTGGTTTCACTCATTATTTATTTTTCCCCAAACGCCGGGTAAACTTGCGTATCATCCAATGTAACGAAGAGTTCCCGTTTTCGAAAATATGACACAAAATGACTGCATAAACAATTGTGTACATGGCCAGGCAATTACTCTTCTTCTTTTTTACCGTATTAAAAGTAAAATAATTTTTTATTTTTATTTTGGGGGGGTGGGGGGACAACAAAAAATAAGAGACAGACAGACAAACAAACAAAATGGAAAGAGACTAATCCGATTAATTTTATTAATCCGTTCTCCGGAGCTCTGGCCAGTTAAAATTCGTATTTACCTATAGTAACCAAACTTAACTTTCCAAAACTCTACAGAAAACGCGATTGGAATGAATCTCTCTTTGAAAAAAATATTGGCCCTGAAAAGGGCCGTTCGGTTAGTTTTGCGCACGCAGCTGTGACTCAAGCCCGTTCACCACGAATTCGGCGAGCCAACTGGATGTCCTTGGGCATGATGGTGACCCTCTTGGCATGGATGGCGCAAAGGTTGGTGTCTTCAAAGAGGCCAACGAGGTAGGCTTCGCTCGCCTCCTGCAGTGCCATGACGGCAGAACTCTGGAATCGCAGTTCTGTTTTGAAGTCCTGTGCAATTTCACGCACAAGTCTCTGGAACGGCAGCTTTCGGATCAGCAGTTCGGTGCTCTTCTGGTAGCGACGAATCTCGCGAAGGGCGACAGTTCCCGGTCTGTACCGATGTGGTTTCTTGACACCGCCAGTCGCTGGTGCGCTCTTACGTGCCGCCTTGGTGGCCAACTGCTTCCTTGGGGCTTTTCCACCGGTGCTCTTTCTTGCCGTCTGCTTGGTGCGTGCCATGATTTGAGAGTGGATTGGTCAGAATGGAGAGTAGATAAGAAGTGAATGCCAAATCAACGAACAGGCCGTCTCTTAAGACTAGAGAATAGCATCCTGGGGCTGAAGTATAACAATGGGCAGTCTTCCGATTGGATAATTCGGACACCATGCCGGGACGCTTCACTGATCACAACTGATTTACCCTCCGAAACAATACGGTCAATATTACCTACGAGTACATGATACTTTGCAAGCAAATTAATTTTCCCCAGCTACCAAAATAAACAAATGGGCCGTGTCTTCGATAAAGACATCCCGGGAATAATTACGGGCAATAAACGAAAAGAAAAAAACCTTAATACTAATAGACACAGGGAGGAAAATCCACACTGAATCCCGCGAGACAATGCCCAAATAATAACAGAGTACACACAAATTAAAACCTGGAATCAATCTCTTTTTGTGAAATCGTGGTGGCTCTGAAAAGAGCCGTTTGGTTTGAAAATGGCATGTATCATGCATCTATCTAGCCGCCGAAACCGTACAGCGTGCGCCCCTGTCTCTTCAGGGCGTACACCACATCCATCGAAGTAACGGTTTTCCTCTTGGCGTGCTCGCAGTAGGTGACTGCATCGCGGATAACATTCTCCAGGAACACCTTGAGGACTCCGCGGGTTTCTTCGTAGATGAGACCTGAGATGCGCTTGACTCCTCCGCGGCGGGCCAGCCGACGAATGGCTGGTTTAGTGATGCCCTGGATGTTGTCGCGAAGAACCTTGCGGTGACGCTTGGCACCCCCTTTGCCCAGTCCTTTTCCTCCTTTGCCACGGCCAGACATTTTTTTTAAATTTTCTTCTTTCCTTCTCTGCTCAGACTAGACTAGATCGATTGAATGGGCGAGGCAGTGTATTATATATCACTGCTATGCGCGGACGCGATAGGAGCACGCCAGGCAAACGAAAGTCAGGGCGCCCTCTAGCAACAAATCGTGGCAGAGGTTTCCCTCCCGAAATAACGACACGAGAGGAGAAATAAACAGTCAACGAGAGAGAGAGAGAGAGGAAAGCAAGCAAACGAATAATCGCAACATTAAAATACAAACATAAAAACTGAACTGTTAAAAGCACTGTTATTTATTGTATTTGAGGTTTTATCACTTACAAAAAAAAAAGCTATAAAAAAGGGCCCTGCATTATTACCTATACAGTATTTAGAACAAAAATGGAATTCAAACAAACAAGACCAAAAACAAAAAGAACATTTAAAGTCTACATTTATATGAAATCATATGAATTTCTAAAAATATGGAAAAGATAAAGAAATCTAATACATCTTCGCCAAAAAAAAATACAACCAGTCGCAGAGGATCTGTTTGTTTGTTTGTTTGTTTGTTTGTTTGTTTTTGTTGTTGTTGTTTTTCCCTTTCTTCAGAAATCAACCTAAAACAAAGAGATCGGTCTTCATACAATTATTTAATTGAGACAAATTGAAATGTTCAAATATAAGAAAGCCACGAAGTAAAGCGAAGAAAGAACTTGTAAAAGTGAGGCGACATAGGAATACACATAATAGACGAGACCTGTTTTTGTATTAATTGATGTTCCCCGAGGGGAGTGGGCCGAATCCCGGATGTACTGCTATACCGGGCCAACCCATGGCCGGGACGAGGCAAGCCTCTATTCCACGGCCCAAATCCAAAAATCAGATTAATATACTGGCTGTTCGATGAACAGCGTTTCAGATATTAAGCTGAAAAGAACAGATACTACACATGATCTTAGCCAAAAGGCCGAGAAGCGATAACGATTGACATTGAACCAATAGGGCGCTCTGGAATTATGCATGCAAATTGATTCCCCCGCCCATTGTTCTCATCCGAATAATATTCTTATTTTAACTTTTCTAATTTGTGTATTTCGGGTCAAGAAAAGGACTTCTCACAGAGCCCGACGCAAACCCGTTTATAGAAATTACCAACTTTTGGCACGTTAATTTACATCAATATTCATGAGCTTGGGGGGTTTTCATAACACATTTTCATACACATCGACAATATTCTTTTACAAATTCATTTTTTTTAACCAAAAGTCACTTGAAAATCTGGAAAAATGCGACTGGTATCAAAATTATCGCCATGCTGCACTGCGCCTCGCCGCTGTAAATACACACAGACCTGCCGGTACGAGCGTGCCGATAGATGGCGCCCTTCGGCACAACCGCGCCTCGATCGTTTACCGTTCAGGCCGGTTTATTTGTTTTTAAGCAGAACCTAAATGTCCCACTTTGTGGGCGGTGAAAATAGTCTGGTTCTATGGCCTGACCATTTAATTGTGTACACCCAGACGTCGAAATTGTAGTCGCGAACGTTAACGAGAATTCACGACCGTCAATAAAACGTGTTCGGAAATCTTCAGTTTGGCCAAGGAAAATGTTTCATGCTAAGCAAATTGTTGTGCTTACATTTGTTATGAAATTGGGCCCAGGTAAGACAGAACACGAAAACAAAGCTAATAGACCACACGCGAAGTGTCAACTCACCACATTTCCAATGTTTTTGTTAAATCTATGAAAATGTGACCCAGGATATCAAAATCAATAATAAGCGGGAAATGACAATTCACGATATGTACATAGTAACATTTGAAATTCCATAGGCTTTCTATTGATAGCCATCCCCAGTCTGTAACTCGTAACCAATAATTTCCGAGCTAAAGGCTTGTGATGGATGTCATTAAAAAGCTTATTGAATTTGCAATCTTATTATATTTATATCTCCGAAAGTCTTTTTCCGACTTATTCTTGATTTTGATGTGCTGGGTCGCGGGTATAATATCATTCACGTACTTTTACAAACTGAACATGCATGTACTGTACAGTACGCGTAGTACATGTATATAATTATAGAGTACAGACACAGCGCGTATTTATTTTTGCTTTGTTGAAGTCACAGTGCGCGCGTTGCATATTTAATGAACTAGTTTTTATATGAAGGTCGCCGGGATACAAGTTAAAACGCACGCGCGCCCGGATGACAAAAAACACTTTCTTAATATTTTTATAAGCAGGAAAAGGGAAGGCGATTCTTTAAAAAATAAACGAAGCCATTGAACAAACTCAGCGGGCCTTTGGCTGTGAAAGTTAAAATCTACACATGTATTATCTAAATTTGTCTCTTTTAAAACTTTATTTAAAAATGAAGAACAGACAGACAGCGGCGTTTCTCTCTTGTAACTATGTGGTGGCCCTGAAAAGAGCCTTTTGGTTTTGTTTGTGGAGGCAAAGTAATTTGTTTGTAGGCCTATTACTTTGATACTTTGGCGGCCTTTTTGGGCAGAAGTACTTGCTGGATGTTGGGAAGCACACCGCCTTGCGCGATGGTAACCCCACTCATCAACTTGTTAAGCTCTTCGTCGTTGCGTATAGCAAGCTGCAGATGTCGAGGGTTAATTCTCGTCTTCTTATTGTCTCGTGCTGCGTTACCGGCCAGCTCCAGGATCTCCGCGGTCAGGTATTCCATCACGGCTGCCAGGTAGACCGGTGCACCGGCTCCAACCCGCTCAGCGTAGTTGCCCCTTCGCAAAAATCGATGAACGCGACCCACGGGGAACTGCAGTCCCGCCCTTGAGGACCTGCTCCTGGCCTTGCTTCTTGCTTTTCCGCTCTTTCCTCGTCCAGTCATCTTGAAGTAATTGGTGACAGTAGATTGCGATCTGCAGTGAAAGTGCCGTACGAGGGGGGTGACAGCACTAGTTATAGCGTTCCGGTGGATTGGCCGAAGCACGCCAAGTAGCCAATCACGCGCGACACACTTACTGTACGGTTGAGTGCACCGCATCCATTTTTGGATTCGTGAAGACAGGGATACATTTTTTGAACGAGGTCTGTCTGTCTGTCTGTCTTCAATCTAAGCGATGAAATCATAACAGCAAAAACCCAAAGCACCCAAAAACCTTACCTGCTTTCTCAGACGATTTCTGTTATCCCGACGGTGTGTCCCTGTTGCCTACCGATTGACCTGCCTCCACGCTGGCCGCAGATCGTCCCTCATAAACCACATTGAAAACTGTCACGGATTTGTCTGCACAGAGATACGACAAACACATATATTAAACATACATCAAACAAGAAACCACTACTTCTCGTAATGGAGACTGAATGAACAAAAACCACTGCGCGCACAGGTGCTGAATAACAAAAGGCTGTTTCGCCATTGCAAATTCCTACGTGACTTACTGAGGCTAAATTAACAATGACCCCCATTTGTCAATTTCGTTGTTGGCGGGCACGCGTATAATTGTTTTGGTCAAAGCTATTCGTTGGTTTTAAAAATTCGATCGCTTAGGTTGGGCGGCGCACTGTCAGCCCTGCAATGTTGTATATATCATGTTAATTAAATGATGTAAATAAATACTTTTGGTATCATTGCAAAACTAACGAATCGGTCTTTACTACGGTGTAAAACAATAGAACTCCAAATACTACAGAAATACTTTTCCCCGTCATGCCTTTTCAAGTCACATATTTGTTTTCAAAGGCGACGAGAACAGAAGGTTAATGTTGATCTTCATTTCTCCTTTTAAGGTCAGGGAGAATGTAAAGACGGGAACACTACCCGAACGATTTTACCACCTACGAATATTGACTAAATTAGTAACACAGATCAGACAGTCACATCTCTTTTTTTTAAATTGTGTTGGCTCTGAAAAGAGCCGTTTGGTTATGTTTTTCGTGTTATTTGTTCCTCCCTCGGTCAACCTATTTTGAAGTCGTATACTTGGTGACGGCCTTGGTTCCTTCGCTGACTGCATGCTTGGCAAGCTCTCCCGGGAGGATTAGGCGTACTGCAGTCTGCACTTCACGACTTGAGATGGTCGACTTCTTGTTGTAGTGGGCAAGGCGGGAAGATTCGCCGGCGATGCGCTCAAACACGTCGTTGACAAAGCTGTTCATGATGCTCATTGCCTTGCTGGAGATTCCTGTGTCGGGGTGCACCTGTTTCATGACTTTGTAGATGTAGATGCCGTAGCTCTCCTTGCGACGCCGACGCCTCTTCTTGTTCGTGCTGACCGGAGCCTTGGTGTTGCCGGCCTTCTTCTGGCCTTTTCCGCTAACTTTAGGAGCCATGATTGGAGAAGATGAGTGTATGTGATCGTGCGATCGAATGGAAGGTCAAGCATGCCGGGACGACTTTTATGGTACCCGCTAGGATTCTGGGCATACACGCATTGTCCACACAATCACCCAAGCGTGAAGAATTATGTACGCGTGCAAAGTGACATGCATTGGCGCTTGCCACACGCACAGAGGGCAAAAGCTATCCTTCCGAATCCGAATGAAAACTCCAAGAAACAAACAATTACAAACAATAATTTAGAATATCCACTTTTTTATTATATTCGGTAGAGGCCAACAATCCGGTGTGGTTTCACTCATTATTTATTTTTCCCCAAACGCCGGGTAAACTTGCGTATCATCCAATGTAACGAAGAGTTCCCGTTTTCGAAAATATGACACAAAATGACTGCATAAACAATTGTGTACATGGCCAGGCAATTACTCTTCTTCTTTTTTACCGTATTAAAAGTAAAATAATTTTTTATTTTTATTTTGGGGGGGTGGGGGGACAACAAAAAATAAGAGACAGACAGACAAACAAACAAAATGGAAAGAGACTAATCCGATTAATTTTATTAATCCGTTCTCCGGAGCTCTGGCCAGTTAAAATTCGTATTTACCTATAGTAACCAAACTTAACTTTCCAAAACTCTACAGAAAACGCGATTGGAATGAATCTCTCTTTGAAAAAAATATTGGCCCTGAAAAGGGCCGTTCGGTTAGTTTTGCGCACGCAGCTGTGACTCAAGCCCGTTCACCACGAATTCGGCGAGCCAACTGGATGTCCTTGGGCATGATGGTGACCCTCTTGGCATGGATGGCGCAAAGGTTGGTGTCTTCAAAGAGGCCAACGAGGTAGGCTTCGCTCGCCTCCTGCAGTGCCATGACGGCAGAACTCTGGAATCGCAGTTCTGTTTTGAAGTCCTGTGCAATTTCACGCACAAGTCTCTGGAACGGCAGCTTTCGGATCAGCAGTTCGGTGCTCTTCTGGTAGCGACGAATCTCGCGAAGGGCGACAGTTCCCGGTCTGTACCGATGTGGTTTCTTGACACCGCCAGTCGCTGGTGCGCTCTTACGTGCCGCCTTGGTGGCCAACTGCTTCCTTGGGGCTTTTCCACCGGTGCTCTTTCTTGCCGTCTGCTTGGTGCGTGCCATGATTTGAGAGTGGATTGGTCAGAATGGAGAGTAGATAAGAAGTGAATGCCAAATCAACGAACAGGCCGTCTCTTAAGACTAGAGAATAGCATCCTGGGGCTGAAGTATAACAATGGGCAGTCTTCCGATTGGATAATTCGGACACCATGCCGGGACGCTTCACTGATCACAACTGATTTACCCTCCGAAACAATACGGTCAATATTACCTACGAGTACATGATACTTTGCAAGCAAATTAATTTTCCCCAGCTACCAAAATAAACAAATGGGCCGTGTCTTCGATAAAGACATCCCGGGAATAATTACGGGCAATAAACGAAAAGAAAAAAACCTTAATACTAATAGACACAGGGAGGAAAATCCACACTGAATCCCGCGAGACAATGCCCAAATAATAACAGAGTACACACAAATTAAAACCTGGAATCAATCTCTTTTTGTGAAATCGTGGTGGCTCTGAAAAGAGCCGTTTGGTTTGAAAATGGCATGTATCATGCATCTATCTAGCCGCCGAAACCGTACAGCGTGCGCCCCTGTCTCTTCAGGGCGTACACCACATCCATCGAAGTAACGGTTTTCCTCTTGGCGTGCTCGCAGTAGGTGACTGCATCGCGGATAACATTCTCCAGGAACACCTTGAGGACTCCGCGGGTTTCTTCGTAGATGAGACCTGAGATGCGCTTGACTCCTCCGCGGCGGGCCAGCCGACGAATGGCTGGTTTAGTGATGCCCTGGATGTTGTCGCGAAGAACCTTGCGGTGACGCTTGGCACCCCCTTTGCCCAGTCCTTTTCCTCCTTTGCCACGGCCAGACATTTTTTTTAAATTTTCTTCTTTCCTTCTCTGCTCAGACTAGACTAGATCGATTGAATGGGCGAGGCAGTGTATTATATATCACTGCTATGCGCGGACGCGATAGGAGCACGCCAGGCAAACGAAAGTCAGGGCGCCCTCTAGCAACAAATCGTGGCAGAGGTTTCCCTCCCGAAATAACGACACGAGAGGAGAAATAAACAGTCAACGAGAGAGAGAGAGAGAGGAAAGCAAGCAAACGAATAATCGCAACATTAAAATACAAACATAAAAACTGAACTGTTAAAAGCACTGTTATTTATTGTATTTGAGGTTTTATCACTTACAAAAAAAAAAGCTATAAAAAAGGGCCCTGCATTATTACCTATACAGTATTTAGAACAAAAATGGAATTCAAACAAACAAGACCAAAAACAAAAAGAACATTTAAAGTCTACATTTATATGAAATCATATGAATTTCTAAAAATATGGAAAAGATAAAGAAATCTAATACATCTTCGCCAAAAAAAAATACAACCAGTCGCAGAGGATCTGTTTGTTTGTTTGTTTGTTTGTTTGTTTGTTTTTGTTGTTGTTGTTTTTCCCTTTCTTCAGAAATCAACCTAAAACAAAGAGATCGGTCTTCATACAATTATTTAATTGAGACAAATTGAAATGTTCAAATATAAGAAAGCCACGAAGTAAAGCGAAGAAAGAACTTGTAAAAGTGAGGCGACATAGGAATACACATAATAGACGAGACCTGTTTTTGTATTAATTGATGTTCCCCGAGGGGAGTGGGCCGAATCCCGGATGTACTGCTATACCGGGCCAACCCATGGCCGGGACGAGGCAAGCCTCTATTCCACGGCCCAAATCCAAAAATCAGATTAATATACTGGCTGTTCGATGAACAGCGTTTCAGATATTAAGCTGAAAAGAACAGATACTACACATGATCTTAGCCAAAAGGCCGAGAAGCGATAACGATTGACATTGAACCAATAGGGCGCTCTGGAATTATGCATGCAAATTGATTCCCCCGCCCATTGTTCTCATCCGAATAATATTCTTATTTTAACTTTTCTAATTTGTGTATTTCGGGTCAAGAAAAGGACTTCTCACAGAGCCCGACGCAAACCCGTTTATAGAAATTACCAACTTTTGGCACGTTAATTTACATCAATATTCATGAGCTTGGGGGGTTTTCATAACACATTTTCATACACATCGACAATATTCTTTTACAAATTCATTTTTTTTAACCAAAAGTCACTTGAAAATCTGGAAAAATGCGACTGGTATCAAAATTATCGCCATGCTGCACTGCGCCTCGCCGCTGTAAATACACACAGACCTGCCGGTACGAGCGTGCCGATAGATGGCGCCCTTCGGCACAACCGCGCCTCGATCGTTTACCGTTCAGGCCGGTTTATTTGTTTTTAAGCAGAACCTAAATGTCCCACTTTGTGGGCGGTGAAAATAGTCTGGTTCTATGGCCTGACCATTTAATTGTGTACACCCAGACGTCGAAATTGTAGTCGCGAACGTTAACGAGAATTCACGACCGTCAATAAAACGTGTTCGGAAATCTTCAGTTTGGCCAAGGAAAATGTTTCATGCTAAGCAAATTGTTGTGCTTACATTTGTTATGAAATTGGGCCCAGGTAAGACAGAACACGAAAACAAAGCTAATAGACCACACGCGAAGTGTCAACTCACCACATTTCCAATGTTTTTGTTAAATCTATGAAAATGTGACCCAGGATATCAAAATCAATAATAAGCGGGAAATGACAATTCACGATATGTACATAGTAACATTTGAAATTCCATAGGCTTTCTATTGATAGCCATCCCCAGTCTGTAACTCGTAACCAATAATTTCCGAGCTAAAGGCTTGTGATGGATGTCATTAAAAAGCTTATTGAATTTGCAATCTTATTATATTTATATCTCCGAAAGTCTTTTTCCGACTTATTCTTGATTTTGATGTGCTGGGTCGCGGGTATAATATCATTCACGTACTTTTACAAACTGAACATGCATGTACTGTACAGTACGCGTAGTACATGTATATAATTATAGAGTACAGACACAGCGCGTATTTATTTTTGCTTTGTTGAAGTCACAGTGCGCGCGTTGCATATTTAATGAACTAGTTTTTATATGAAGGTCGCCGGGATACAAGTTAAAACGCACGCGCGCCCGGATGACAAAAAACACTTTCTTAATATTTTTATAAGCAGGAAAAGGGAAGGCGATTCTTTAAAAAATAAACGAAGCCATTGAACAAACTCAGCGGGCCTTTGGCTGTGAAAGTTAAAATCTACACATGTATTATCTAAATTTGTCTCTTTTAAAACTTTATTTAAAAATGAAGAACAGACAGACAGCGGCGTTTCTCTCTTGTAACTATGTGGTGGCCCTGAAAAGAGCCTTTTGGTTTTGTTTGTGGAGGCAAAGTAATTTGTTTGTAGGCCTATTACTTTGATACTTTGGCGGCCTTTTTGGGCAGAAGTACTTGCTGGATGTTGGGAAGCACACCGCCTTGCGCGATGGTAACCCCACTCATCAACTTGTTAAGCTCTTCGTCGTTGCGTATAGCAAGCTGCAGATGTCGAGGGTTAATTCTCGTCTTCTTATTGTCTCGTGCTGCGTTACCGGCCAGCTCCAGGATCTCCGCGGTCAGGTATTCCATCACGGCTGCCAGGTAGACCGGTGCACCGGCTCCAACCCGCTCAGCGTAGTTGCCCCTTCGCAAAAATCGATGAACGCGACCCACGGGGAACTGCAGTCCCGCCCTTGAGGACCTGCTCCTGGCCTTGCTTCTTGCTTTTCCGCTCTTTCCTCGTCCAGTCATCTTGAAGTAATTGGTGACAGTAGATTGCGATCTGCAGTGAAAGTGCCGTACGAGGGGGGTGACAGCACTAGTTATAGCGTTCCGGTGGATTGGCCGAAGCACGCCAAGTAGCCAATCACGCGCGACACACTTACTGTACGGTTGAGTGCACCGCATCCATTTTTGGATTCGTGAAGACAGGGATACATTTTTTGAACGAGGTCTGTCTGTCTGTCTGTCTTCAATCTAAGCGATGAAATCATAACAGCAAAAACCCAAAGCACCCAAAAACCTTACCTGCTTTCTCAGACGATTTCTGTTATCCCGACGGTGTGTCCCTGTTGCCTACCGATTGACCTGCCTCCACGCTGGCCGCAGATCGTCCCTCATAAACCACATTGAAAACTGTCACGGATTTGTCTGCACAGAGATACGACAAACACATATATTAAACATACATCAAACAAGAAACCACTACTTCTCGTAATGGAGACTGAATGAACAAAAACCACTGCGCGCACAGGTGCTGAATAACAAAAGGCTGTTTCGCCATTGCAAATTCCTACGTGACTTACTGAGGCTAAATTAACAATGACCCCCATTTGTCAATTTCGTTGTTGGCGGGCACGCGTATAATTGTTTTGGTCAAAGCTATTCGTTGGTTTTAAAAATTCGATCGCTTAGGTTGGGCGGCGCACTGTCAGCCCTGCAATGTTGTATATATCATGTTAATTAAATGATGTAAATAAATACTTTTGGTATCATTGCAAAACTAACGAATCGGTCTTTACTACGGTGTAAAACAATAGAACTCCAAATACTACAGAAATACTTTTCCCCGTCATGCCTTTTCAAGTCACATATTTGTTTTCAAAGGCGACGAGAACAGAAGGTTAATGTTGATCTTCATTTCTCCTTTTAAGGTCAGGGAGAATGTAAAGACGGGAACACTACCCGAACGATTTTACCACCTACGAATATTGACTAAATTAGTAACACAGATCAGACAGTCACATCTCTTTTTTTAAAATTGTGTTGGCTCTGAAAAGAGCCGTTTGGTTATGTTTTTCGTGTTATTTGTTCCTCCCTCGGTCAACCTATTTTGAAGTCGTATACTTGGTGACGGCCTTGGTTCCTTCGCTGACTGCATGCTTGGCAAGCTCTCCCGGGAGGATTAGGCGTACTGCAGTCTGCACTTCACGACTTGAGATGGTCGACTTCTTGTTGTAGTGGGCAAGGCGGGAAGATTCGCCGGCGATGCGCTCAAACACGTCGTTGACAAAGCTGTTCATGATGCTCATTGCCTTGCTGGAGATTCCTGTGTCGGGGTGCACCTGTTTCATGACTTTGTAGATGTAGATGCCGTAGCTCTCCTTGCGACGCCGACGCCTCTTCTTGTTCGTGCTGACCGGAGCCTTGGTGTTGCCGGCCTTCTTCTGGCCTTTTCCGCTAACTTTAGGAGCCATGATTGGAGAAGATGAGTGTATGTGATCGTGCGATCGAATGGAAGGTCAAGCATGCCGGGACGACTTTTATGGTACCCGCTAGGATTCTGGGCATACACGCATTGTCCACACAATCACCCAAGCGTGAAGAATTATGTACGCGTGCAAAGTGACATGCATTGGCGCTTGCCACACGCA
The DNA here is from genome assembly GCA_037893245.1 of Crossaster papposus. Classification (NCBI taxonomy): domain Eukaryota; kingdom Metazoa; phylum Echinodermata; class Asteroidea; order Velatida; family Solasteridae; genus Crossaster; species Crossaster papposus. The sequence continues at coordinate 35,528 of JBAIAA010000560.1, read as the reverse complement.
CAGAGGGCAAAAGCTATCCTTCCGAATCCGAATGAAAACTCCAAGAAACAAACAATTACAAACAATAATTTAGAATATCCACTTTTTTATTATATTCGGTAGAGGCCAACAATCCGGTGTGGTTTCACTCATTATTTATTTTTCCCCAAACGCCGGGTAAACTTGCGTATCATCCAATGTAACGAAGAGTTCCCGTTTTCGAAAATATGACACAAAATGACTGCATAAACAATTGTGTACATGGCCAGGCAATTACTCTTCTTCTTTTTTACCGTATTAAAAGTAAAATAATTTTTTATTTTTATTTTGGGGGGGTGGGGGGACAACAAAAAATAAGAGACAGACAGACAAACAAACAAAATGGAAAGAGACTAATCCGATTAATTTTATTAATCCGTTCTCCGGAGCTCTGGCCAGTTAAAATTCGTATTTACCTATAGTAACCAAACTTAACTTTCCAAAACTCTACAGAAAACGCGATTGGAATGAATCTCTCTTTGAAAAAAATATATTGGCCCTGAAAAGGGCCGTTCGGTTAGTTTTGCGCACGCAGCTGTGACTCAAGCCCGTTCACCACGAATTCGGCGAGCCAACTGGATGTCCTTGGGCATGATGGTGACCCTCTTGGCATGGATGGCGCAAAGGTTGGTGTCTTCAAAGAGGCCAACGAGGTAGGCTTCGCTCGCCTCCTGCAGTGCCATGACGGCAGAACTCTGGAATCGCAGTTCTGTTTTGAAGTCCTGTGCAATTTCACGCACAAGTCTCTGGAACGGCAGCTTTCGGATCAGCAGTTCGGTGCTCTTCTGGTAGCGACGAATCTCGCGAAGGGCGACAGTTCCCGGTCTGTACCGATGTGGTTTCTTGACACCGCCAGTCGCTGGTGCGCTCTTACGTGCCGCCTTGGTGGCCAACTGCTTCCTTGGGGCTTTTCCACCGGTGCTCTTTCTTGCCGTCTGCTTGGTGCGTGCCATGATTTGAGAGTGGATTGGTCAGAATGGAGAGTAGATAAGAAGTGAATGCCAAATCAACGAACAGGCCGTCTCTTAAGACTAGAGAATAGCATCCTGGGGCTGAAGTATAACAATGGGCAGTCTTCCGATTGGATAATTCGGACACCATGCCGGGACGCTTCACTGATCACAACTGATTTACCCTCCGAAACAATACGGTCAATATTACCTACGAGTACATGATACTTTGCAAGCAAATTAATTTTCCCCAGCTACCAAAATAAACAAATGGGCCGTGTCTTCGATAAAGACATCCCGGGAATAATTACGGGCAATAAACGAAAAGAAAAAAACCTTAATACTAATAGACACAGGGAGGAAAATCCACACTGAATCCCGCGAGACAATGCCCAAATAATAACAGAGTACACACAAATTAAAACCTGGAATCAATCTCTTTTTGTGAAATCGTGGTGGCTCTGAAAAGAGCCGTTTGGTTTGAAAATGGCATGTATCATGCATCTATCTAGCCGCCGAAACCGTACAGCGTGCGCCCCTGTCTCTTCAGGGCGTACACCACATCCATCGAAGTAACGGTTTTCCTCTTGGCGTGCTCGCAGTAGGTGACTGCATCGCGGATAACATTCTCCAGGAACACCTTGAGGACTCCGCGGGTTTCTTCGTAGATGAGACCTGAGATGCGCTTGACTCCTCCGCGGCGGGCCAGCCGACGAATGGCTGGTTTAGTGATGCCCTGGATGTTGTCGCGAAGAACCTTGCGGTGACGCTTGGCACCCCCTTTGCCCAGTCCTTTTCCTCCTTTGCCACGGCCAGACATTTTTTTTAAATTTTCTTCTTTCCTTCTCTGCTCAGACTAGACTAGATCGATTGAATGGGCGAGGCAGTGTATTATATATCACTGCTATGCGCGGACGCGATAGGAGCACGCCAGGCAAACGAAAGTCAGGGCGCCCTCTAGCAACAAATCGTGGCAGAGGTTTCCCTCCCGAAATAACGACACGAGAGGAGAAATAAACAGTCAACGAGAGAGAGAGAGAGAGGAAAGCAAGCAAACGAATAATCGCAACATTAAAATACAAACATAAAAACTGAACTGTTAAAAGCACTGTTATTTATTGTATTTGAGGTTTTATCACTTACAAAAAAAAAAGCTATAAAAAAGGGCCCTGCATTATTACCTATACAGTATTTAGAACAAAAATGGAATTCAAACAAACAAGACCAAAAACAAAAAGAACATTTAAAGTCTACATTTATATGAAATCATATGAATTTCTAAAAATATGGAAAAGATAAAGAAATCTAATACATCTTCGCCAAAAAAAAATACAACCAGTCGCAGAGGATCTGTTTGTTTGTTTGTTTGTTTGTTTGTTTGTTTTTGTTGTTGTTGTTTTTCCCTTTCTTCAGAAATCAACCTAAAACAAAGAGATCGGTCTTCATACAATTATTTAATTGAGACAAATTGAAATGTTCAAATATAAGAAAGCCACGAAGTAAAGCGAAGAAAGAACTTGTAAAAGTGAGGCGACATAGGAATACACATAATAGACGAGACCTGTTTTTGTATTAATTGATGTTCCCCGAGGGGAGTGGGCCGAATCCCGGATGTACTGCTATACCGGGCCAACCCATGGCCGGGACGAGGCAAGCCTCTATTCCACGGCCCAAATCCAAAAATCAGATTAATATACTGGCTGTTCGATGAACAGCGTTTCAGATATTAAGCTGAAAAGAACAGATACTACACATGATCTTAGCCAAAAGGCCGAGAAGCGATAACGATTGACATTGAACCAATAGGGCGCTCTGGAATTATGCATGCAAATTGATTCCCCCGCCCATTGTTCTCATCCGAATAATATTCTTATTTTAACTTTTCTAATTTGTGTATTTCGGGTCAAGAAAAGGACTTCTCACAGAGCCCGACGCAAACCCGTTTATAGAAATTACCAACTTTTGGCACGTTAATTTACATCAATATTCATGAGCTTGGGGGGTTTTCATAACACATTTTCATACACATCGACAATATTCTTTTACAAATTCATTTTTTTTAACCAAAAGTCACTTGAAAATCTGGAAAAATGCGACTGGTATCAAAATTATCGCCATGCTGCACTGCGCCTCGCCGCTGTAAATACACACAGACCTGCCGGTACGAGCGTGCCGATAGATGGCGCCCTTCGGCACAACCGCGCCTCGATCGTTTACCGTTCAGGCCGGTTTATTTGTTTTTAAGCAGAACCTAAATGTCCCACTTTGTGGGCGGTGAAAATAGTCTGGTTCTATGGCCTGACCATTTAATTGTGTACACCCAGACGTCGAAATTGTAGTCGCGAACGTTAACGAGAATTCACGACCGTCAATAAAACGTGTTCGGAAATCTTCAGTTTGGCCAAGGAAAATGTTTCATGCTAAGCAAATTGTTGTGCTTACATTTGTTATGAAATTGGGCCCAGGTAAGACAGAACACGAAAACAAAGCTAATAGACCACACGCGAAGTGTCAACTCACCACATTTCCAATGTTTTTGTTAAATCTATGAAAATGTGACCCAGGATATCAAAATCAATAATAAGCGGGAAATGACAATTCACGATATGTACATAGTAACATTTGAAATTCCATAGGCTTTCTATTGATAGCCATCCCCAGTCTGTAACTCGTAACCAATAATTTCCGAGCTAAAGGCTTGTGATGGATGTCATTAAAAAGCTTATTGAATTTGCAATCTTATTATATTTATATCTCCGAAAGTCTTTTTCCGACTTATTCTTGATTTTGATGTGCTGGGTCGCGGGTATAATATCATTCACGTACTTTTACAAACTGAACATGCATGTACTGTACAGTACGCGTAGTACATGTATATAATTATAGAGTACAGACACAGCGCGTATTTATTTTTGCTTTGTTGAAGTCACAGTGCGCGCGTTGCATATTTAATGAACTAGTTTTTATATGAAGGTCGCCGGGATACAAGTTAAAACGCACGCGCGCCCGGATGACAAAAAACACTTTCTTAATATTTTTATAAGCAGGAAAAGGGAAGGCGATTCTTTAAAAAATAAACGAAGCCATTGAACAAACTCAGCGGGCCTTTGGCTGTGAAAGTTAAAATCTACACATGTATTATCTAAATTTGTCTCTTTTAAAACTTTATTTAAAAATGAAGAACAGACAGACAGCGGCGTTTCTCTCTTGTAACTATGTGGTGGCCCTGAAAAGAGCCTTTTGGTTTTGTTTGTGGAGGCAAAGTAATTTGTTTGTAGGCCTATTACTTTGATACTTTGGCGGCCTTTTTGGGCAGAAGTACTTGCTGGATGTTGGGAAGCACACCGCCTTGCGCGATGGTAACCCCACTCATCAACTTGTTAAGCTCTTCGTCGTTGCGTATAGCAAGCTGCAGATGTCGAGGGTTAATTCTCGTCTTCTTATTGTCTCGTGCTGCGTTACCGGCCAGCTCCAGGATCTCCGCGGTCAGGTATTCCATCACGGCTGCCAGGTAGACCGGTGCACCGGCTCCAACCCGCTCAGCGTAGTTGCCCCTTCGCAAAAATCGATGAACGCGACCCACGGGGAACTGCAGTCCCGCCCTTGAGGACCTGCTCCTGGCCTTGCTTCTTGCTTTTCCGCTCTTTCCTCGTCCAGTCATCTTGAAGTAATTGGTGACAGTAGATTGCGATCTGCAGTGAAAGTGCCGTACGAGGGGGGTGACAGCACTAGTTATAGCGTTCCGGTGGATTGGCCGAAGCACGCCAAGTAGCCAATCACGCGCGACACACTTACTGTACGGTTGAGTGCACCGCATCCATTTTTGGATTCGTGAAGACAGGGATACATTTTTTGAACGAGGTCTGTCTGTCTGTCTGTCTTCAATCTAAGCGATGAAATCATAACAGCAAAAACCCAAAGCACCCAAAAACCTTACCTGCTTTCTCAGACGATTTCTGTTATCCCGACGGTGTGTCCCTGTTGCCTACCGATTGACCTGCCTCCACGCTGGCCGCAGATCGTCCCTCATAAACCACATTGAAAACTGTCACGGATTTGTCTGCACAGAGATACGACAAACACATATATTAAACATACATCAAACAAGAAACCACTACTTCTCGTAATGGAGACTGAATGAACAAAAACCACTGCGCGCACAGGTGCTGAATAACAAAAGGCTGTTTCGCCATTGCAAATTCCTACGTGACTTACTGAGGCTAAATTAACAATGACCCCCATTTGTCAATTTCGTTGTTGGCGGGCACGCGTATAATTGTTTTGGTCAAAGCTATTCGTTGGTTTTAAAAATTCGATCGCTTAGGTTGGGCGGCGCACTGTCAGCCCTGCAATGTTGTATATATCATGTTAATTAAATGATGTAAATAAATACTTTTGGTATCATTGCAAAACTAACGAATCGGTCTTTACTACGGTGTAAAACAATAGAACTCCAAATACTACAGAAATACTTTTCCCCGTCATGCCTTTTCAAGTCACATATTTGTTTTCAAAGGCGACGAGAACAGAAGGTTAATGTTGATCTTCATTTCTCCTTTTAAGGTCAGGGAGAATGTAAAGACGGGAACACTACCCGAACGATTTTACCACCTACGAATATTGACTAAATTAGTAACACAGATCAGACAGTCACATCTCTTTTTTTTAAATTGTGTTGGCTCTGAAAAGAGCCGTTTGGTTATGTTTTTCGTGTTATTTGTTCCTCCCTCGGTCAACCTATTTTGAAGTCGTATACTTGGTGACGGCCTTGGTTCCTTCGCTGACTGCATGCTTGGCAAGCTCTCCCGGGAGGATTAGGCGTACTGCAGTCTGCACTTCACGACTTGAGATGGTCGACTTCTTGTTGTAGTGGGCAAGGCGGGAAGATTCGCCGGCGATGCGCTCAAACACGTCGTTGACAAAGCTGTTCATGATGCTCATTGCCTTGCTGGAGATTCCTGTGTCGGGGTGCACCTGTTTCATGACTTTGTAGATGTAGATGCCGTAGCTCTCCTTGCGACGCCGACGCCTCTTCTTGTTCGTGCTGACCGGAGCCTTGGTGTTGCCGGCCTTCTTCTGGCCTTTTCCGCTAACTTTAGGAGCCATGATTGGAGAAGATGAGTGTATGTGATCGTGCGATCGAATGGAAGGTCAAGCATGCCGGGACGACTTTTATGGTACCCGCTAGGATTCTGGGCATACACGCATTGTCCACACAATCACCCAAGCGTGAAGAATTATGTACGCGTGCAAAGTGACATGCATTGGCGCTTGCCACACGCACAGAGGGCAAAAGCTATCCTTCCGAATCCGAATGAAAACTCCAAGAAACAAACAATTACAAACAATAATTTAGAATATCCACTTTTTTATTATATTCGGTAGAGGCCAACAATCCGGTGTGGTTTCACTCATTATTTATTTTTCCCCAAACGCCGGGTAAACTTGCGTATCATCCAATGTAACGAAGAGTTCCCGTTTTCGAAAATATGACACAAAATGACTGCATAAACAATTGTGTACATGGCCAGGCAATTACTCTTCTTCTTTTTTACCGTATTAAAAGTAAAATAATTTTTTATTTTTATTTTGGGGGGGTGGGGGGACAACAAAAAATAAGAGACAGACAGACAAACAAACAAAATGGAAAGAGACTAATCCGATTAATTTTATTAATCCGTTCTCCGGAGCTCTGGCCAGTTAAAATTCGTATTTACCTATAGTAACCAAACTTAACTTTCCAAAACTCTACAGAAAACGCGATTGGAATGAATCTCTCTTTGAAAAAAATATTGGCCCTGAAAAGGGCCGTTCGGTTAGTTTTGCGCACGCAGCTGTGACTCAAGCCCGTTCACCACGAATTCGGCGAGCCAACTGGATGTCCTTGGGCATGATGGTGACCCTCTTGGCATGGATGGCGCAAAGGTTGGTGTCTTCAAAGAGGCCAACGAGGTAGGCTTCGCTCGCCTCCTGCAGTGCCATGACGGCAGAACTCTGGAATCGCAGTTCTGTTTTGAAGTCCTGTGCAATTTCACGCACAAGTCTCTGGAACGGCAGCTTTCGGATCAGCAGTTCGGTGCTCTTCTGGTAGCGACGAATCTCGCGAAGGGCGACAGTTCCCGGTCTGTACCGATGTGGTTTCTTGACACCGCCAGTCGCTGGTGCGCTCTTACGTGCCGCCTTGGTGGCCAACTGCTTCCTTGGGGCTTTTCCACCGGTGCTCTTTCTTGCCGTCTGCTTGGTGCGTGCCATGATTTGAGAGTGGATTGGTCAGAATGGAGAGTAGATAAGAAGTGAATGCCAAATCAACGAACAGGCCGTCTCTTAAGACTAGAGAATAGCATCCTGGGGCTGAAGTATAACAATGGGCAGTCTTCCGATTGGATAATTCGGACACCATGCCGGGACGCTTCACTGATCACAACTGATTTACCCTCCGAAACAATACGGTCAATATTACCTACGAGTACATGATACTTTGCAAGCAAATTAATTTTCCCCAGCTACCAAAATAAACAAATGGGCCGTGTCTTCGATAAAGACATCCCGGGAATAATTACGGGCAATAAACGAAAAGAAAAAAACCTTAATACTAATAGACACAGGGAGGAAAATCCACACTGAATCCCGCGAGACAATGCCCAAATAATAACAGAGTACACACAAATTAAAACCTGGAATCAATCTCTTTTTGTGAAATCGTGGTGGCTCTGAAAAGAGCCGTTTGGTTTGAAAATGGCATGTATCATGCATCTATCTAGCCGCCGAAACCGTACAGCGTGCGCCCCTGTCTCTTCAGGGCGTACACCACATCCATCGAAGTAACGGTTTTCCTCTTGGCGTGCTCGCAGTAGGTGACTGCATCGCGGATAACATTCTCCAGGAACACCTTGAGGACTCCGCGGGTTTCTTCGTAGATGAGACCTGAGATGCGCTTGACTCCTCCGCGGCGGGCCAGCCGACGAATGGCTGGTTTAGTGATGCCCTGGATGTTGTCGCGAAGAACCTTGCGGTGACGCTTGGCACCCCCTTTGCCCAGTCCTTTTCCTCCTTTGCCACGGCCAGACATTTTTTTTAAATTTTCTTCTTTCCTTCTCTGCTCAGACTAGACTAGATCGATTGAATGGGCGAGGCAGTGTATTATATATCACTGCTATGCGCGGACGCGATAGGAGCACGCCAGGCAAACGAAAGTCAGGGCGCCCTCTAGCAACAAATCGTGGCAGAGGTTTCCCTCCCGAAATAACGACACGAGAGGAGAAATAAACAGTCAACGAGAGAGAGAGAGAGAGGAAAGCAAGCAAACGAATAATCGCAACATTAAAATACAAACATAAAAACTGAACTGTTAAAAGCACTGTTATTTATTGTATTTGAGGTTTTATCACTTACAAAAAAAAAAGCTATAAAAAAGGGCCCTGCATTATTACCTATACAGTATTTAGAACAAAAATGGAATTCAAACAAACAAGACCAAAAACAAAAAGAACATTTAAAGTCTACATTTATATGAAATCATATGAATTTCTAAAAATATGGAAAAGATAAAGAAATCTAATACATCTTCGCCAAAAAAAAATACAACCAGTCGCAGAGGATCTGTTTGTTTGTTTGTTTGTTTGTTTGTTTGTTTTTGTTGTTGTTGTTTTTCCCTTTCTTCAGAAATCAACCTAAAACAAAGAGATCGGTCTTCATACAATTATTTAATTGAGACAAATTGAAATGTTCAAATATAAGAAAGCCACGAAGTAAAGCGAAGAAAGAACTTGTAAAAGTGAGGCGACATAGGAATACACATAATAGACGAGACCTGTTTTTGTATTAATTGATGTTCCCCGAGGGGAGTGGGCCGAATCCCGGATGTACTGCTATACCGGGCCAACCCATGGCCGGGACGAGGCAAGCCTCTATTCCACGGCCCAAATCCAAAAATCAGATTAATATACTGGCTGTTCGATGAACAGCGTTTCAGATATTAAGCTGAAAAGAACAGATACTACACATGATCTTAGCCAAAAGGCCGAGAAGCGATAACGATTGACATTGAACCAATAGGGCGCTCTGGAATTATGCATGCAAATTGATTCCCCCGCCCATTGTTCTCATCCGAATAATATTCTTATTTTAACTTTTCTAATTTGTGTATTTCGGGTCAAGAAAAGGACTTCTCACAGAGCCCGACGCAAACCCGTTTATAGAAATTACCAACTTTTGGCACGTTAATTTACATCAATATTCATGAGCTTGGGGGGTTTTCATAACACATTTTCATACACATCGACAATATTCTTTTACAAATTCATTTTTTTTAACCAAAAGTCACTTGAAAATCTGGAAAAATGCGACTGGTATCAAAATTATCGCCATGCTGCACTGCGCCTCGCCGCTGTAAATACACACAGACCTGCCGGTACGAGCGTGCCGATAGATGGCGCCCTTCGGCACAACCGCGCCTCGATCGTTTACCGTTCAGGCCGGTTTATTTGTTTTTAAGCAGAACCTAAATGTCCCACTTTGTGGGCGGTGAAAATAGTCTGGTTCTATGGCCTGACCATTTAATTGTGTACACCCAGACGTCGAAATTGTAGTCGCGAACGTTAACGAGAATTCACGACCGTCAATAAAACGTGTTCGGAAATCTTCAGTTTGGCCAAGGAAAATGTTTCATGCTAAGCAAATTGTTGTGCTTACATTTGTTATGAAATTGGGCCCAGGTAAGACAGAACACGAAAACAAAGCTAATAGACCACACGCGAAGTGTCAACTCACCACATTTCCAATGTTTTTGTTAAATCTATGAAAATGTGACCCAGGATATCAAAATCAATAATAAGCGGGAAATGACAATTCACGATATGTACATAGTAACATTTGAAATTCCATAGGCTTTCTATTGATAGCCATCCCCAGTCTGTAACTCGTAACCAATAATTTCCGAGCTAAAGGCTTGTGATGGATGTCATTAAAAAGCTTATTGAATTTGCAATCTTATTATATTTATATCTCCGAAAGTCTTTTTCCGACTTATTCTTGATTTTGATGTGCTGGGTCGCGGGTATAATATCATTCACGTACTTTTACAAACTGAACATGCATGTACTGTACAGTACGCGTAGTACATGTATATAATTATAGAGTACAGACACAGCGCGTATTTATTTTTGCTTTGTTGAAGTCACAGTGCGCGCGTTGCATATTTAATGAACTAGTTTTTATATGAAGGTCGCCGGGATACAAGTTAAAACGCACGCGCGCCCGGATGACAAAAAACACTTTCTTAATATTTTTATAAGCAGGAAAAGGGAAGGCGATTCTTTAAAAAATAAACGAAGCCATTGAACAAACTCAGCGGGCCTTTGGCTGTGAAAGTTAAAATCTACACATGTATTATCTAAATTTGTCTCTTTTAAAACTTTATTTAAAAATGAAGAACAGACAGACAGCGGCGTTTCTCTCTTGTAACTATGTGGTGGCCCTGAAAAGAGCCTTTTGGTTTTGTTTGTGGAGGCAAAGTAATTTGTTTGTAGGCCTATTACTTTGATACTTTGGCGGCCTTTTTGGGCAGAAGTACTTGCTGGATGTTGGGAAGCACACCGCCTTGCGCGATGGTAACCCCACTCATCAACTTGTTAAGCTCTTCGTCGTTGCGTATAGCAAGCTGCAGATGTCGAGGGTTAATTCTCGTCTTCTTATTGTCTCGTGCTGCGTTACCGGCCAGCTCCAGGATCTCCGCGGTCAGGTATTCCATCACGGCTGCCAGGTAGACCGGTGCACCGGCTCCAACCCGCTCAGCGTAGTTGCCCCTTCGCAAAAATCGATGAACGCGACCCACGGGGAACTGCAGTCCCGCCCTTGAGGACCTGCTCCTGGCCTTGCTTCTTGCTTTTCCGCTCTTTCCTCGTCCAGTCATCTTGAAGTAATTGGTGACAGTAGATTGCGATCTGCAGTGAAAGTGCCGTACGAGGGGGGTGACAGCACTAGTTATAGCGTTCCGGTGGATTGGCCGAAGCACGCCAAGTAGCCAATCACGCGCGACACACTTACTTTACGGTTGAGTGCACCGCATCCATTTTTGGATTCGTGAAGACAGGGATACATTTTTTGAACGAGGTCTGTCTGTCTGTCTGTCTTCAATCTAAGCGATGAAATCATAACAGCAAAAACCCAAAGCACCCAAAAACCTTACCTGCTTTCTCAGACGATTTCTGTTATCCCGACGGTGTGTCCCTGTTGCCTACCGATTGACCTGCCTCCACGCTGGCCGCAGATCGTCCCTCATAAACCACATTGAAAACTGTCACGGATTTGTCTGCACAGAGATACGACAAACACATATATTAAACATACATCAAACAAGAAACCACTACTTCTCGTAATGGAGACTGAATGAACAAAAACCACTGCGCGCACAGGTGCTGAATAACAAAAGGCTGTTTCGCCATTGCAAATTCCTACGTGACTTACTGAGGCTAAATTAACAATGACCCCCATTTGTCAATTTCGTTGTTGGCGGGCACGCGTATAATTGTTTTGGTCAAAGCTATTCGTTGGTTTTAAAAATTCGATCGCTTAGGTTGGGCGGCGCACTGTCAGCCCTGCAATGTTGTATATATCATGTTAATTAAATGATGTAAATAAATACTTTTGGTATCATTGCAAAACTAACGAATCGGTCTTTACTACGGTGTAAAACAATAGAACTCCAAATACTACAGAAATACTTTTCCCCGTCATGCCTTTTCAAGTCACATATTTGTTTTCAAAGGCGACGAGAACAGAAGGTTAATGTTGATCTTCATTTCTCCTTTTAAGGTCAGGGAGAATGTAAAGACGGGAACACTACCCGAACGATTTTACCACCTACGAATATTGACTAAATTAGTAACACAGATCAGACAGTCACATCTCTTTTTTTTAAATTGTGTTGGCTCTGAAAAGAGCCGTTTGGTTATGTTTTTCGTGTTATTTGTTCCTCCCTCGGTCAACCTATTTTGAAGTCGTATACTTGGTGACGGCCTTGGTTCCTTCGCTGACTGCATGCTTGGCAAGCTCTCCCGGGAGGATTAGGCGTACTGCAGTCTGCACTTCACGACTTGAGATGGTCGACTTCTTGTTGTAGTGGGCAAGGCGGGAAGATTCGCCGGCGATGCGCTCAAACACGTCGTTGACAAAGCTGTTCATGATGCTCATTGCCTTGCTGGAGATTCCTGTGTCGGGGTGCACCTGTTTCATGACTTTGTAGATGTAGATGCCGTAGCTCTCCTTGCGACGCCGACGCCTCTTCTTGTTCGTGCTGACCGGAGCCTTGGTGTTGCCGGCCTTCTTCTGGCCTTTTCCGCTAACTTTAGGAGCCATGATTGGAGAAGATGAGTGTATGTGATCGTGCGATCGAATGGAAGGTCAAGCATGCCGGGACGACTTTTATGGTACCCGCTAGGATTCTGGGCATACACGCATTGTCCACACAATCACCCAAGCGTGAAGAATTATGTACGCGTGCAAAGTGACATGCATTGGCGCTTGCCACACGCACAGAGGGCAAAAGCTATCCTTCCGAATCCGAATGAAAACTCCAAGAAACAAACAATTACAAACAATAATTTAGAATATCCACTTTTTTATTATATTCGGTAGAGGCCAACAATCCGGTGTGGTTTCACTCATTATTTATTTTTCCCCAAACGCCGGGTAAACTTGCGTATCATCCAATGTAACGAAGAGTTCCCGTTTTCGAAAATATGACACAAAATGACTGCATAAACAATTGTGTACATGGCCAGGCAATTACTCTTCTTCTTTTTTACCGTATTAAAAGTAAAATAATTTTTTATTTTTATTTTGGGGGGGTGGGGGGACAACAAAAAATAAGAGACAGACAGACAAACAAACAAAATGGAAAGAGACTAATCCGATTAATTTTATTAATCCGTTCTCCGGAGCTCTGGCCAGTTAAAATTCGTATTTACCTATAGTAACCAAACTTAACTTTCCAAAACTCTACAGAAAACGCGATTGGAATGAATCTCTCTTTGAAAAAAATATTGGCCCTGAAAAGGGCCGTTCGGTTAGTTTTGCGCACGCAGCTGTGACTCAAGCCCGTTCACCACGAATTCGGCGAGCCAACTGGATGTCCTTGGGCATGATGGTGACCCTCTTGGCATGGATGGCGCAAAGGTTGGTGTCTTCAAAGAGGCCAACGAGGTAGGCTTCGCTCGCCTCCTGCAGTGCCATGACGGCAGAACTCTGGAATCGCAGTTCTGTTTTGAAGTCCTGTGCAATTTCACGCACAAGTCTCTGGAACGGCAGCTTTCGGATCAGCAGTTCGGTGCTCTTCTGGTAGCGACGAATCTCGCGAAGGGCGACAGTTCCCGGTCTGTACCGATGTGGTTTCTTGACACCGCCAGTCGCTGGTGCGCTCTTACGTGCCGCCTTGGTGGCCAACTGCTTCCTTGGGGCTTTTCCACCGGTGCTCTTTCTTGCCGTCTGCTTGGTGCGTGCCATGATTTGAGAGTGGATTGGTCAGAATGGAGAGTAGATAAGAAGTGAATGCCAAATCAACGAACAGGCCGTCTCTTAAGACTAGAGAATAGCATCCTGGGGCTGAAGTATAACAATGGGCAGTCTTCCGATTGGATAATTCGGACACCATGCCGGGACGCTTCACTGATCACAACTGATTTACCCTCCGAAACAATACGGTCAATATTACCTACGAGTACATGATACTTTGCAAGCAAATTAATTTTCCCCAGCTACCAAAATAAACAAATGGGCCGTGTCTTCGATAAAGACATCCCGGGAATAATTACGGGCAATAAACGAAAAGAAAAAAACCTTAATACTAATAGACACAGGGAGGAAAATCCACACTGAATCCCGCGAGACAATGCCCAAATAATAACAGAGTACACACAAATTAAAACCTGGAATCAATCTCTTTTTGTGAAATCGTGGTGGCTCTGAAAAGAGCCGTTTGGTTTGAAAATGGCATGTATCATGCATCTATCTAGCCGCCGAAACCGTACAGCGTGCGCCCCTGTCTCTTCAGGGCGTACACCACATCCATCGAAGTAACGGTTTTCCTCTTGGCGTGCTCGCAGTAGGTGACTGCATCGCGGATAACATTCTCCAGGAACACCTTGAGGACTCCGCGGGTTTCTTCGTAGATGAGACCTGAGATGCGCTTGACTCCTCCGCGGCGGGCCAGCCGACGAATGGCTGGTTTAGTGATGCCCTGGATGTTGTCGCGAAGAACCTTGCGGTGACGCTTGGCACCCCCTTTGCCCAGTCCTTTTCCTCCTTTGCCACGGCCAGACATTTTTTTTAAATTTTCTTCTTTCCTTCTCTGCTCAGACTAGACTAGATCGATTGAATGGGCGAGGCAGTGTATTATATATCACTGCTATGCGCGGACGCGATAGGAGCACGCCAGGCAAACGAAAGTCAGGGCGCCCTCTAGCAACAAATCGTGGCAGAGGTTTCCCTCCCGAAATAACGACACGAGAGGAGAAATAAACAGTCAACGAGAGAGAGAGAGAGAGGAAAGCAAGCAAACGAATAATCGCAACATTAAAATACAAACATAAAAACTGAACTGTTAAAAGCACTGTTATTTATTGTATTTGAGGTTTTATCACTTACAAAAAAAAAAGCTATAAAAAAGGGCCCTGCATTATTACCTATACAGTATTTAGAACAAAAATGGAATTCAAACAAACAAGACCAAAAACAAAAAGAACATTTAAAGTCTACATTTATATGAAATCATATGAATTTCTAAAAATATGGAAAAGATAAAGAAATCTAATACATCTTCGCCAAAAAAAAATACAACCAGTCGCAGAGGATCTGTTTGTTTGTTTGTTTGTTTGTTTGTTTGTTTTTGTTGTTGTTGTTTTTCCCTTTCTTCAGAAATCAACCTAAAACAAAGAGATCGGTCTTCATACAATTATTTAATTGAGACAAATTGAAATGTTCAAATATAAGAAAGCCACGAAGTAAAGCGAAGAAAGAACTTGTAAAAGTGAGGCGACATAGGAATACACATAATAGACGAGACCTGTTTTTGTATTAATTGATGTTCCCCGAGGGGAGTGGGCCGAATCCCGGATGTACTGCTATACCGGGCCAACCCATGGCCGGGACGAGGCAAGCCTCTATTCCACGGCCCAAATCCAAAAATCAGATTAATATACTGGCTGTTCGATGAACAGCGTTTCAGATATTAAGCTGAAAAGAACAGATACTACACATGATCTTAGCCAAAAGGCCGAGAAGCGATAACGATTGACATTGAACCAATAGGGCGCTCTGGAATTATGCATGCAAATTGATTCCCCCGCCCATTGTTCTCATCCGAATAATATTCTTATTTTAACTTTTCTAATTTGTGTATTTCGGGTCAAGAAAAGGACTTCTCACAGAGCCCGACGCAAACCCGTTTATAGAAATTACCAACTTTTGGCACGTTAATTTACATCAATATTCATGAGCTTGGGGGGTTTTCATAACACATTTTCATACACATCGACAATATTCTTTTACAAATTCATTTTTTTTAACCAAAAGTCACTTGAAAATCTGGAAAAATGCGACTGGTATCAAAATTATCGCCATGCTGCACTGCGCCTCGCCGCTGTAAATACACACAGACCTGCCGGTACGAGCGTGCCGATAGATGGCGCCCTTCGGCACAACCGCGCCTCGATCGTTTACCGTTCAGGCCGGTTTATTTGTTTTTAAGCAGAACCTAAATGTCCCACTTTGTGGGCGGTGAAAATAGTCTGGTTCTATGGCCTGACCATTTAATTGTGTACACCCAGACGTCGAAATTGTAGTCGCGAACGTTAACGAGAATTCACGACCGTCAATAAAACGTGTTCGGAAATCTTCAGTTTGGCCAAGGAAAATGTTTCATGCTAAGCAAATTGTTGTGCTTACATTTGTTATGAAATTGGGCCCAGGTAAGACAGAACACGAAAACAAAGCTAATAGACCACACGCGAAGTGTCAACTCACCACATTTCCAATGTTTTTGTTAAATCTATGAAAATGTGACCCAGGATATCAAAATCAATAATAAGCGGGAAATGACAATTCACGATATGTACATAGTAACATTTGAAATTCCATAGGCTTTCTATTGATAGCCATCCCCAGTCTGTAACTCGTAACCAATAATTTCCGAGCTAAAGGCTTGTGATGGATGTCATTAAAAAGCTTATTGAATTTGCAATCTTATTATATTTATATCTCCGAAAGTCTTTTTCCGACTTATTCTTGATTTTGATGTGCTGGGTCGCGGGTATAATATCATTCACGTACTTTTACAAACTGAACATGCATGTACTGTACAGTACGCGTAGTACATGTATATAATTATAGAGTACAGACACAGCGCGTATTTATTTTTGCTTTGTTGAAGTCACAGTGCGCGCGTTGCATATTTAATGAACTAGTTTTTATATGAAGGTCGCCGGGATACAAGTTAAAACGCACGCGCGCCCGGATGACAAAAAACACTTTCTTAATATTTTTATAAGCAGGAAAAGGGAAGGCGATTCTTTAAAAAATAAACGAAGCCATTGAACAAACTCAGCGGGCCTTTGGCTGTGAAAGTTAAAATCTACACATGTATTATCTAAATTTGTCTCTTTTAAAACTTTATTTAAAAATGAAGAACAGACAGACAGCGGCGTTTCTCTCTTGTAACTATGTGGTGGCCCTGAAAAGAGCCTTTTGGTTTTGTTTGTGGAGGCAAAGTAATTTGTTTGTAGGCCTATTACTTTGATACTTTGGCGGCCTTTTTGGGCAGAAGTACTTGCTGGATGTTGGGAAGCACACCGCCTTGCGCGATGGTAACCCCACTCATCAACTTGTTAAGCTCTTCGTCGTTGCGTATAGCAAGCTGCAGATGTCGAGGGTTAATTCTCGTCTTCTTATTGTCTCGTGCTGCGTTACCGGCCAGCTCCAGGATCTCCGCGGTCAGGTATTCCATCACGGCTGCCAGGTAGACCGGTGCACCGGCTCCAACCCGCTCAGCGTAGTTGCCCCTTCGCAAAAATCGATGAACGCGACCCACGGGGAACTGCAGTCCCGCCCTTGAGGACCTGCTCCTGGCCTTGCTTCTTGCTTTTCCGCTCTTTCCTCGTCCAGTCATCTTGAAGTAATTGGTGACAGTAGATTGCGATCTGCAGTGAAAGTGCCGTACGAGGGGGGTGACAGCACTAGTTATAGCGTTCCGGTGGATTGGCCGAAGCACGCCAAGTAGCCAATCACGCGCGACACACTTACTGTACGGTTGAGTGCACCGCATCCATTTTTGGATTCGTGAAGACAGGGATACATTTTTTGAACGAGGTCTGTCTGTCTGTCTGTCTTCAATCTAAGCGATGAAATCATAACAGCAAAAACCCAAAGCACCCAAAAACCTTACCTGCTTTCTCAGACGATTTCTGTTATCCCGACGGTGTGTCCCTGTTGCCTACCGATTGACCTGCCTCCACGCTGGCCGCAGATCGTCCCTCATAAACCACATTGAAAACTGTCACGGATTTGTCTGCACAGAGATACGACAAACACATATATTAAACATACATCAAACAAGAAACCACTACTTCTCGTAATGGAGACTGAATGAACAAAAACCACTGCGCGCACAGGTGCTGAATAACAAAAGGCTGTTTCGCCATTGCAAATTCCTACGTGACTTACTGAGGCTAAATTAACAATGACCCCCATTTGTCAATTTCGTTGTTGGCGGGCACGCGTATAATTGTTTTGGTCAAAGCTATTCGTTGGTTTTAAAAATTCGATCGCTTAGGTTGGGCGGCGCACTGTCAGCCCTGCAATGTTGTATATATCATGTTAATTAAATGATGTAAATAAATACTTTTGGTATCATTGCAAAACTAACGAATCGGTCTTTACTACGGTGTAAAACAATAGAACTCCAAATACTACAGAAATACTTTTCCCCGTCATGCCTTTTCAAGTCACATATTTGTTTTCAAAGGCGACGAGAACAGAAGGTTAATGTTGATCTTCATTTCTCCTTTTAAGGTCAGGGAGAATGTAAAGACGGGAACACTACCCGAACGATTTTACCACCTACGAATATTGACTAAATTAGTAACACAGATCAGACAGTCACATCTCTTTTTTTTAAATTGTGTTGGCTCTGAAAAGAGCCGTTTGGTTATGTTTTTCGTGTTATTTGTTCCTCCCTCGGTCAACCTATTTTGAAGTCGTATACTTGGTGACGGCCTTGGTTCCTTCGCTGACTGCATGCTTGGCAAGCTCTCCCGGGAGGATTAGGCGTACTGCAGTCTGCACTTCACGACTTGAGATGGTCGACTTCTTGTTGTAGTGGGCAAGGCGGGAAGATTCGCCGGCGATGCGCTCAAACACGTCGTTGACAAAGCTGTTCATGATGCTCATTGCCTTGCTGGAGATTCCTGTGTCGGGGTGCACCTGTTTCATGACTTTGTAGATGTAGATGCCGTAGCTCTCCTTGCGACGCCGACGCCTCTTCTTGTTCGTGCTGACCGGAGCCTTGGTGTTGCCGGCCTTCTTCTGGCCTTTTCCGCTAACTTTAGGAGCCATGATTGGAGAAGATGAGTGTATGTGATCGTGCGATCGAATGGAAGGTCAAGCATGCCGGGACGACTTTTATGGTACCCGCTAGGATTCTGGGCATACACGCATTGTCCACACAATCACCCAAGCGTGAAGAATTATGTACGCGTGCAAAGTGACATGCATTGGCGCTTGCCACACGCACAGAGGGCAAAAGCTATCCTTCCGAATCCGAATGAAAACTCCAAGAAACAAACAATTACAAACAATAATTTAGAATATCCACTTTTTTATTATATTCGGTAGAGGCCAACAATCCGGTGTGGTTTCACTCATTATTTATTTTTCCCCAAACGCCGGGTAAACTTGCGTATCATCCAATGTAACGAAGAGTTCCCGTTTTCGAAAATATGACACAAAATGACTGCATAAACAATTGTGTACATGGCCAGGCAATTACTCTTCTTCTTTTTTACCGTATTAAAAGTAAAATAATTTTTTATTTTTATTTTGGGGGGGTGGGGGGACAACAAAAAATAAGAGACAGACAGACAAACAAACAAAATGGAAAGAGACTAATCCGATTAATTTTATTAATCCGTTCTCCGGAGCTCTGGCCAGTTAAAATTCGTATTTACCTATAGTAACCAAACTTAACTTTCCAAAACTCTACAGAAAACGCGATTGGAATGAATCTCTCTTTGAAAAAAATATTGGCCCTGAAAAGGGCCGTTCGGTTAGTTTTGCGCACGCAGCTGTGACTCAAGCCCGTTCACCACGAATTCGGCGAGCCAACTGGATGTCCTTGGGCATGATGGTGACCCTCTTGGCATGGATGGCGCAAAGGTTGGTGTCTTCAAAGAGGCCAACGAGGTAGGCTTCGCTCGCCTCCTGCAGTGCCATGACGGCAGAACTCTGGAATCGCAGTTCTGTTTTGAAGTCCTGTGCAATTTCACGCACAAGTCTCTGGAACGGCAGCTTTCGGATCAGCAGTTCGGTGCTCTTCTGGTAGCGACGAATCTCGCGAAGGGCGACAGTTCCCGGTCTGTACCGATGTGGTTTCTTGACACCGCCAGTCGCTGGTGCGCTCTTACGTGCCGCCTTGGTGGCCAACTGCTTCCTTGGGGCTTTTCCACCGGTGCTCTTTCTTGCCGTCTGCTTGGTGCGTGCCATGATTTGAGAGTGGATTGGTCAGAATGGAGAGTAGATAAGAAGTGAATGCCAAATCAACGAACAGGCCGTCTCTTAAGACTAGAGAATAGCATCCTGGGGCTGAAGTATAACAATGGGCAGTCTTCCGATTGGATAATTCGGACACCATGCCGGGACGCTTCACTGATCACAACTGATTTACCCTCCGAAACAATACGGTCAATATTACCTACGAGTACATGATACTTTGCAAGCAAATTAATTTTCCCCAGCTACCAAAATAAACAAATGGGCCGTGTCTTCGATAAAGACATCCCGGGAATAATTACGGGCAATAAACGAAAAGAAAAAAACCTTAATACTAATAGACACAGGGAGGAAAATCCACACTGAATCCCGCGAGACAATGCCCAAATAATAACAGAGTACACACAAATTAAAACCTGGAATCAATCTCTTTTTGTGAAATCGTGGTGGCTCTGAAAAGAGCCGTTTGGTTTGAAAATGGCATGTATCATGCATCTATCTAGCCGCCGAAACCGTACAGCGTGCGCCCCTGTCTCTTCAGGGCGTACACCACATCCATCGAAGTAACGGTTTTCCTCTTGGCGTGCTCGCAGTAGGTGACTGCATCGCGGATAACATTCTCCAGGAACACCTTGAGGACTCCGCGGGTTTCTTCGTAGATGAGACCTGAGATGCGCTTGACTCCTCCGCGGCGGGCCAGCCGACGAATGGCTGGTTTAGTGATGCCCTGGATGTTGTCGCGAAGAACCTTGCGGTGACGCTTGGCACCCCCTTTGCCCAGTCCTTTTCCTCCTTTGCCACGGCCAGACATTTTTTTTAAATTTTCTTCTTTCCTTCTCTGCTCAGACTAGACTAGATCGATTGAATGGGCGAGGCAGTGTATTATATATCACTGCTATGCGCGGACGCGATAGGAGCACGCCAGGCAAACGAAAGTCGGGGCGCCCTCTAGCAACAAATCGTGGCAGAGGTTTCCCTCCCGAAATAACGACACGAGAGGAGAAATAAACAGTCAACGAGAGAGAGAGAGAGAGGAAAGCAAGCAAACGAATAATCGCAACATTAAAATACAAACATAAAAACTGAACTGTTAAAAGCACTGTTATTTATTGTATTTGAGGTTTTATCACTTACAAAAAAAAAAGCTATAAAAAAGGGCCCTGCATTATTACCTATACAGTATTTAGAACAAAAATGGAATTCAAACAAACAAGACCAAAAACAAAAAGAACATTTAAAGTCTACATTTATATGAAATCATATGAATTTCTAAAAATATGGAAAAGATAAAGAAATCTAATACATCTTCGCCAAAAAAAAATACAACCAGTCGCAGAGGATCTGTTTGTTTGTTTGTTTGTTTGTTTGTTTGTT
The DNA here is from genome assembly GCA_037893245.1 of Crossaster papposus. NCBI lineage: Eukaryota > Metazoa > Echinodermata > Asteroidea > Velatida > Solasteridae > Crossaster > Crossaster papposus. The sequence continues at coordinate 14,430 of JBAIAA010000560.1, read as the reverse complement.
TTTGTTGTTGTTGTTTTTCCCTTTCTTCAGAAATCAACCTAAAACAAAGAGATCGGTCTTCATACAATTATTTAATTGAGACAAATTGAAATGTTCAAATATAAGAAAGCCACGAAGTAAAGCGAAGAAAGAACTTGTAAAAGTGAGGCGACATAGGAATACACATAATAGACGAGACCTGTTTTTGTATTAATTGATGTTCCCCGAGGGGAGTGGGCCGAATCCCGGATGTACTGCTATACCGGGCCAACCCATGGCCGGGACGAGGCAAGCCTCTATTCCACGGCCCAAATCCAAAAATCAGATTAATATACTGGCTGTTCGATGAACAGCGTTTCAGATATTAAGCTGAAAAGAACAGATACTACACATGATCTTAGCCAAAAGGCCGAGAAGCGATAACGATTGACATTGAACCAATAGGGCGCTCTGGAATTATGCATGCAAATTGATTCCCCCGCCCATTGTTCTCATCCGAATAATATTCTTATTTTAACTTTTCTAATTTGTGTATTTCGGGTCAAGAAAAGGACTTCTCACAGAGCCCGACGCAAACCCGTTTATAGAAATTACCAACTTTTGGCACGTTAATTTACATCAATATTCATGAGCTTGGGGGGTTTTCATAACACATTTTCATACACATCGACAATATTCTTTTACAAATTCATTTTTTTTAACCAAAAGTCACTTGAAAATCTGGAAAAATGCGACTGGTATCAAAATTATCGCCATGCTGCACTGCGCCTCGCCGCTGTAAATACACACAGACCTGCCGGTACGAGCGTGCCGATAGATGGCGCCCTTCGGCACAACCGCGCCTCGATCGTTTACCGTTCAGGCCGGTTTATTTGTTTTTAAGCAGAACCTAAATGTCCCACTTTGTGGGCGGTGAAAATAGTCTGGTTCTATGGCCTGACCATTTAATTGTGTACACCCAGACGTCGAAATTGTAGTCGCGAACGTTAACGAGAATTCACGACCGTCAATAAAACGTGTTCGGAAATCTTCAGTTTGGCCAAGGAAAATGTTTCATGCTAAGCAAATTGTTGTGCTTACATTTGTTATGAAATTGGGCCCAGGTAAGACAGAACACGAAAACAAAGCTAATAGACCACACGCGAAGTGTCAACTCACCACATTTCCAATGTTTTTGTTAAATCTATGAAAATGTGACCCAGGATATCAAAATCAATAATAAGCGGGAAATGACAATTCACGATATGTACATAGTAACATTTGAAATTCCATAGGCTTTCTATTGATAGCCATCCCCAGTCTGTAACTCGTAACCAATAATTTCCGAGCTAAAGGCTTGTGATGGATGTCATTAAAAAGCTTATTGAATTTGCAATCTTATTATATTTATATCTCCGAAAGTCTTTTTCCGACTTATTCTTGATTTTGATGTGCTGGGTCGCGGGTATAATATCATTCACGTACTTTTACAAACTGAACATGCATGTACTGTACAGTACGCGTAGTACATGTATATAATTATAGAGTACAGACACAGCGCGTATTTATTTTTGCTTTGTTGAAGTCACAGTGCGCGCGTTGCATATTTAATGAACTAGTTTTTATATGAAGGTCGCCGGGATACAAGTTAAAACGCACGCGCGCCCGGATGACAAAAAACACTTTCTTAATATTTTTATAAGCAGGAAAAGGGAAGGCGATTCTTTAAAAAATAAACGAAGCCATTGAACAAACTCAGCGGGCCTTTGGCTGTGAAAGTTAAAATCTACACATGTATTATCTAAATTTGTCTCTTTTAAAACTTTATTTAAAAATGAAGAACAGACAGACAGCGGCGTTTCTCTCTTGTAACTATGTGGTGGCCCTGAAAAGAGCCTTTTGGTTTTGTTTGTGGAGGCAAAGTAATTTGTTTGTAGGCCTATTACTTTGATACTTTGGCGGCCTTTTTGGGCAGAAGTACTTGCTGGATGTTGGGAAGCACACCGCCTTGCGCGATGGTAACCCCACTCATCAACTTGTTAAGCTCTTCGTCGTTGCGTATAGCAAGCTGCAGATGTCGAGGGTTAATTCTCGTCTTCTTATTGTCTCGTGCTGCGTTACCGGCCAGCTCCAGGATCTCCGCGGTCAGGTATTCCATCACGGCTGCCAGGTAGACCGGTGCACCGGCTCCAACCCGCTCAGCGTAGTTGCCCCTTCGCAAAAATCGATGAACGCGACCCACGGGGAACTGCAGTCCCGCCCTTGAGGACCTGCTCCTGGCCTTGCTTCTTGCTTTTCCGCTCTTTCCTCGTCCAGTCATCTTGAAGTAATTGGTGACAGTAGATTGCGATCTGCAGTGAAAGTGCCGTACGAGGGGGGTGACAGCACTAGTTATAGCGTTCCGGTGGATTGGCCGAAGCACGCCAAGTAGCCAATCACGCGCGACACACTTACTGTACGGTTGAGTGCACCGCATCCATTTTTGGATTCGTGAAGACAGGGATACATTTTTTGAACGAGGTCTGTCTGTCTGTCTGTCTTCAATCTAAGCGATGAAATCATAACAGCAAAAACCCAAAGCACCCAAAAACCTTACCTGCTTTCTCAGACGATTTCTGTTATCCCGACGGTGTGTCCCTGTTGCCTACCGATTGACCTGCCTCCACGCTGGCCGCAGATCGTCCCTCATAAACCACATTGAAAACTGTCACGGATTTGTCTGCACAGAGATACGACAAACACATATATTAAACATACATCAAACAAGAAACCACTACTTCTCGTAATGGAGACTGAATGAACAAAAACCACTGCGCGCACAGGTGCTGAATAACAAAAGGCTGTTTCGCCATTGCAAATTCCTACGTGACTTACTGAGGCTAAATTAACAATGACCCCCATTTGTCAATTTCGTTGTTGGCGGGCACGCGTATAATTGTTTTGGTCAAAGCTATTCGTTGGTTTTAAAAATTCGATCGCTTAGGTTGGGCGGCGCACTGTCAGCCCTGCAATGTTGTATATATCATGTTAATTAAATGATGTAAATAAATACTTTTGGTATCATTGCAAAACTAACGAATCGGTCTTTACTACGGTGTAAAACAATAGAACTCCAAATACTACAGAAATACTTTTCCCCGTCATGCCTTTTCAAGTCACATATTTGTTTTCAAAGGCGACGAGAACAGAAGGTTAATGTTGATCTTCATTTCTCCTTTTAAGGTCAGGGAGAATGTAAAGACGGGAACACTACCCGAACGATTTTACCACCTACGAATATTGACTAAATTAGTAACACAGATCAGACAGTCACATCTCTTTTTTTTAAATTGTGTTGGCTCTGAAAAGAGCCGTTTGGTTATGTTTTTCGTGTTATTTGTTCCTCCCTCGGTCAACCTATTTTGAAGTCGTATACTTGGTGACGGCCTTGGTTCCTTCGCTGACTGCATGCTTGGCAAGCTCTCCCGGGAGGATTAGGCGTACTGCAGTCTGCACTTCACGACTTGAGATGGTCGACTTCTTGTTGTAGTGGGCAAGGCGGGAAGATTCGCCGGCGATGCGCTCAAACACGTCGTTGACAAAGCTGTTCATGATGCTCATTGCCTTGCTGGAGATTCCTGTGTCGGGGTGCACCTGTTTCATGACTTTGTAGATGTAGATGCCGTAGCTCTCCTTGCGACGCCGACGCCTCTTCTTGTTCGTGCTGACCGGAGCCTTGGTGTTGCCGGCCTTCTTCTGGCCTTTTCCGCTAACTTTAGGAGCCATGATTGGAGAAGATGAGTGTATGTGATCGTGCGATCGAATGGAAGGTCAAGCATGCCGGGACGACTTTTATGGTACCCGCTAGGATTCTGGGCATACACGCATTGTCCACACAATCACCCAAGCGTGAAGAATTATGTACGCGTGCAAAGTGACATGCATTGGCGCTTGCCACACGCACAGAGGGCAAAAGCTATCCTTCCGAATCCGAATGAAAACTCCAAGAAACAAACAATTACAAACAATAATTTAGAATATCCACTTTTTTATTATATTCGGTAGAGGCCAACAATCCGGTGTGGTTTCACTCATTATTTATTTTTCCCCAAACGCCGGGTAAACTTGCGTATCATCCAATGTAACGAAGAGTTCCCGTTTTCGAAAATATGACACAAAATGACTGCATAAACAATTGTGTACATGGCCAGGCAATTACTCTTCTTCTTTTTTACCGTATTAAAAGTAAAATAATTTTTTATTTTTATTTTGGGGGGGTGGGGGGACAACAAAAAATAAGAGACAGACAGACAAACAAACAAAATGGAAAGAGACTAATCCGATTAATTTTATTAATCCGTTCTCCGGAGCTCTGGCCAGTTAAAATTCGTATTTACCTATAGTAACCAAACTTAACTTTCCAAAACTCTACAGAAAACGCGATTGGAATGAATCTCTCTTTGAAAAAAATATTGGCCCTGAAAAGGGCCGTTCGGTTAGTTTTGCGCACGCAGCTGTGACTCAAGCCCGTTCACCACGAATTCGGCGAGCCAACTGGATGTCCTTGGGCATGATGGTGACCCTCTTGGCATGGATGGCGCAAAGGTTGGTGTCTTCAAAGAGGCCAACGAGGTAGGCTTCGCTCGCCTCCTGCAGTGCCATGACGGCAGAACTCTGGAATCGCAGTTCTGTTTTGAAGTCCTGTGCAATTTCACGCACAAGTCTCTGGAACGGCAGCTTTCGGATCAGCAGTTCGGTGCTCTTCTGGTAGCGACGAATCTCGCGAAGGGCGACAGTTCCCGGTCTGTACCGATGTGGTTTCTTGACACCGCCAGTCGCTGGTGCGCTCTTACGTGCCGCCTTGGTGGCCAACTGCTTCCTTGGGGCTTTTCCACCGGTGCTCTTTCTTGCCGTCTGCTTGGTGCGTGCCATGATTTGAGAGTGGATTGGTCAGAATGGAGAGTAGATAAGAAGTGAATGCCAAATCAACGAACAGGCCGTCTCTTAAGACTAGAGAATAGCATCCTGGGGCTGAAGTATAACAATGGGCAGTCTTCCGATTGGATAATTCGGACACCATGCCGGGACGCTTCACTGATCACAACTGATTTACCCTCCGAAACAATACGGTCAATATTACCTACGAGTACATGATACTTTGCAAGCAAATTAATTTTCCCCAGCTACCAAAATAAACAAATGGGCCGTGTCTTCGATAAAGACATCCCGGGAATAATTACGGGCAATAAACGAAAAGAAAAAAACCTTAATACTAATAGACACAGGGAGGAAAATCCACACTGAATCCCGCGAGACAATGCCCAAATAATAACAGAGTACACACAAATTAAAACCTGGAATCAATCTCTTTTTGTGAAATCGTGGTGGCTCTGAAAAGAGCCGTTTGGTTTGAAAATGGCATGTATCATGCATCTATCTAGCCGCCGAAACCGTACAGCGTGCGCCCCTGTCTCTTCAGGGCGTACACCACATCCATCGAAGTAACGGTTTTCCTCTTGGCGTGCTCGCAGTAGGTGACTGCATCGCGGATAACATTCTCCAGGAACACCTTGAGGACTCCGCGGGTTTCTTCGTAGATGAGACCTGAGATGCGCTTGACTCCTCCGCGGCGGGCCAGCCGACGAATGGCTGGTTTAGTGATGCCCTGGATGTTGTCGCGAAGAACCTTGCGGTGACGCTTGGCACCCCCTTTGCCCAGTCCTTTTCCTCCTTTGCCACGGCCAGACATTTTTTTTAAATTTTCTTCTTTCCTTCTCTGCTCAGACTAGACTAGATCGATTGAATGGGCGAGGCAGTGTATTATATATCACTGCTATGCGCGGACGCGATAGGAGCACGCCAGGCAAACGAAAGTCAGGGCGCCCTCTAGCAACAAATCGTGGCAGAGGTTTCCCTCCCGAAATAACGACACGAGAGGAGAAATAAACAGTCAACGAGAGAGAGAGAGAGAGGAAAGCAAGCAAACGAATAATCGCAACATTAAAATACAAACATAAAAACTGAACTGTTAAAAGCACTGTTATTTATTGTATTTGAGGTTTTATCACTTACAAAAAAAAAAGCTATAAAAAAGGGCCCTGCATTATTACCTATACAGTATTTAGAACAAAAATGGAATTCAAACAAACAAGACCAAAAACAAAAAGAACATTTAAAGTCTACATTTATATGAAATCATATGAATTTCTAAAAATATGGAAAAGATAAAGAAATCTAATACATCTTCGCCAAAAAAAAATACAACCAGTCGCAGAGGATCTGTTTGTTTGTTTGTTTGTTTGTTTGTTTGTTTTTGTTGTTGTTGTTTTTCCCTTTCTTCAGAAATCAACCTAAAACAAAGAGATCGGTCTTCATACAATTATTTAATTGAGACAAATTGAAATGTTCAAATATAAGAAAGCCACGAAGTAAAGCGAAGAAAGAACTTGTAAAAGTGAGGCGACATAGGAATACACATAATAGACGAGACCTGTTTTTGTATTAATTGATGTTCCCCGAGGGGAGTGGGCCGAATCCCGGATGTACTGCTATACCGGGCCAACCCATGGCCGGGACGAGGCAAGCCTCTATTCCACGGCCCAAATCCAAAAATCAGATTAATATACTGGCTGTTCGATGAACAGCGTTTCAGATATTAAGCTGAAAAGAACAGATACTACACATGATCTTAGCCAAAAGGCCGAGAAGCGATAACGATTGACATTGAACCAATAGGGCGCTCTGGAATTATGCATGCAAATTGATTCCCCCGCCCATTGTTCTCATCCGAATAATATTCTTATTTTAACTTTTCTAATTTGTGTATTTCGGGTCAAGAAAAGGACTTCTCACAGAGCCCGACGCAAACCCGTTTATAGAAATTACCAACTTTTGGCACGTTAATTTACATCAATATTCATGAGCTTGGGGGGTTTTCATAACACATTTTCATACACATCGACAATATTCTTTTACAAATTCATTTTTTTTAACCAAAAGTCACTTGAAAATCTGGAAAAATGCGACTGGTATCAAAATTATCGCCATGCTGCACTGCGCCTCGCCGCTGTAAATACACACAGACCTGCCGGTACGAGCGTGCCGATAGATGGCGCCCTTCGGCACAACCGCGCCTCGATCGTTTACCGTTCAGGCCGGTTTATTTGTTTTTAAGCAGAACCTAAATGTCCCACTTTGTGGGCGGTGAAAATAGTCTGGTTCTATGGCCTGACCATTTAATTGTGTACACCCAGACGTCGAAATTGTAGTCGCGAACGTTAACGAGAATTCACGACCGTCAATAAAACGTGTTCGGAAATCTTCAGTTTGGCCAAGGAAAATGTTTCATGCTAAGCAAATTGTTGTGCTTACATTTGTTATGAAATTGGGCCCAGGTAAGACAGAACACGAAAACAAAGCTAATAGACCACACGCGAAGTGTCAACTCACCACATTTCCAATGTTTTTGTTAAATCTATGAAAATGTGACCCAGGATATCAAAATCAATAATAAGCGGGAAATGACAATTCACGATATGTACATAGTAACATTTGAAATTCCATAGGCTTTCTATTGATAGCCATCCCCAGTCTGTAACTCGTAACCAATAATTTCCGAGCTAAAGGCTTGTGATGGATGTCATTAAAAAGCTTATTGAATTTGCAATCTTATTATATTTATATCTCCGAAAGTCTTTTTCCGACTTATTCTTGATTTTGATGTGCTGGGTCGCGGGTATAATATCATTCACGTACTTTTACAAACTGAACATGCATGTACTGTACAGTACGCGTAGTACATGTATATAATTATAGAGTACAGACACAGCGCGTATTTATTTTTGCTTTGTTGAAGTCACAGTGCGCGCGTTGCATATTTAATGAACTAGTTTTTATATGAAGGTCGCCGGGATACAAGTTAAAACGCACGCGCGCCCGGATGACAAAAAACACTTTCTTAATATTTTTATAAGCAGGAAAAGGGAAGGCGATTCTTTAAAAAATAAACGAAGCCATTGAACAAACTCAGCGGGCCTTTGGCTGTGAAAGTTAAAATCTACACATGTATTATCTAAATTTGTCTCTTTTAAAACTTTATTTAAAAATGAAGAACAGACAGACAGCGGCGTTTCTCTCTTGTAACTATGTGGTGGCCCTGAAAAGAGCCTTTTGGTTTTGTTTGTGGAGGCAAAGTAATTTGTTTGTAGGCCTATTACTTTGATACTTTGGCGGCCTTTTTGGGCAGAAGTACTTGCTGGATGTTGGGAAGCACACCGCCTTGCGCGATGGTAACCCCACTCATCAACTTGTTAAGCTCTTCGTCGTTGCGTATAGCAAGCTGCAGATGTCGAGGGTTAATTCTCGTCTTCTTATTGTCTCGTGCTGCGTTACCGGCCAGCTCCAGGATCTCCGCGGTCAGGTATTCCATCACGGCTGCCAGGTAGACCGGTGCACCGGCTCCAACCCGCTCAGCGTAGTTGCCCCTTCGCAAAAATCGATGAACGCGACCCACGGGGAACTGCAGTCCCGCCCTTGAGGACCTGCTCCTGGCCTTGCTTCTTGCTTTTCCGCTCTTTCCTCGTCCAGTCATCTTGAAGTAATTGGTGACAGTAGATTGCGATCTGCAGTGAAAGTGCCGTACGAGGGGGGTGACAGCACTAGTTATAGCGTTCCGGTGGATTGGCCGAAGCACGCCAAGTAGCCAATCACGCGCGACACACTTACTGTACGGTTGAGTGCACCGCATCCATTTTTGGATTCGTGAAGACAGGGATACATTTTTTGAACGAGGTCTGTCTGTCTGTCTGTCTTCAATCTAAGCGATGAAATCATAACAGCAAAAACCCAAAGCACCCAAAAACCTTACCTGCTTTCTCAGACGATTTCTGTTATCCCGACGGTGTGTCCCTGTTGCCTACCGATTGACCTGCCTCCACGCTGGCCGCAGATCGTCCCTCATAAACCACATTGAAAACTGTCACGGATTTGTCTGCACAGAGATACGACAAACACATATATTAAACATACATCAAACAAGAAACCACTACTTCTCGTAATGGAGACTGAATGAACAAAAACCACTGCGCGCACAGGTGCTGAATAACAAAAGGCTGTTTCGCCATTGCAAATTCCTACGTGACTTACTGAGGCTAAATTAACAATGACCCCCATTTGTCAATTTCGTTGTTGGCGGGCACGCGTATAATTGTTTTGGTCAAAGCTATTCGTTGGTTTTAAAAATTCGATCGCTTAGGTTGGGCGGCGCACTGTCAGCCCTGCAATGTTGTATATATCATGTTAATTAAATGATGTAAATAAATACTTTTGGTATCATTGCAAAACTAACGAATCGGTCTTTACTACGGTGTAAAACAATAGAACTCCAAATACTACAGAAATACTTTTCCCCGTCATGCCTTTTCAAGTCACATATTTGTTTTCAAAGGCGACGAGAACAGAAGGTTAATGTTGATCTTCATTTCTCCTTTTAAGGTCAGGGAGAATGTAAAGACGGGAACACTACCCGAACGATTTTACCACCTACGAATATTGACTAAATTAGTAACACAGATCAGACAGTCACATCTCTTTTTTTTAAATTGTGTTGGCTCTGAAAAGAGCCGTTTGGTTATGTTTTTCGTGTTATTTGTTCCTCCCTCGGTCAACCTATTTTGAAGTCGTATACTTGGTGACGGCCTTGGTTCCTTCGCTGACTGCATGCTTGGCAAGCTCTCCCGGGAGGATTAGGCGTACTGCAGTCTGCACTTCACGACTTGAGATGGTCGACTTCTTGTTGTAGTGGGCAAGGCGGGAAGATTCGCCGGCGATGCGCTCAAACACGTCGTTGACAAAGCTGTTCATGATGCTCATTGCCTTGCTGGAGATTCCTGTGTCGGGGTGCACCTGTTTCATGACTTTGTAGATGTAGATGCCGTAGCTCTCCTTGCGACGCCGACGCCTCTTCTTGTTCGTGCTGACCGGAGCCTTGGTGTTGCCGGCCTTCTTCTGGCCTTTTCCGCTAACTTTAGGAGCCATGATTGGAGAAGATGAGTGTATGTGATCGTGCGATCGAATGGAAGGTCAAGCATGCCGGGACGACTTTTATGGTACCCGCTAGGATTCTGGGCATACACGCATTGTCCACACAATCACCCAAGCGTGAAGAATTATGTACGCGTGCAAAGTGACATGCATTGGCGCTTGCCACACGCACAGAGGGCAAAAGCTATCCTTCCGAATCCGAATGAAAACTCCAAGAAACAAACAATTACAAACAATAATTTAGAATATCCACTTTTTTATTATATTCGGTAGAGGCCAACAATCCGGTGTGGTTTCACTCATTATTTATTTTTCCCCAAACGCCGGGTAAACTTGCGTATCATCCAATGTAACGAAGAGTTCCCGTTTTCGAAAATATGACACAAAATGACTGCATAAACAATTGTGTACATGGCCAGGCAATTACTCTTCTTCTTTTTTACCGTATTAAAAGTAAAATAATTTTTTATTTTTATTTTGGGGGGGTGGGGGGACAACAAAAAATAAGAGACAGACAGACAAACAAACAAAATGGAAAGAGACTAATCCGATTAATTTTATTAATCCGTTCTCCGGAGCTCTGGCCAGTTAAAATTCGTATTTACCTATAGTAACCAAACTTAACTTTCCAAAACTCTACAGAAAACGCGATTGGAATGAATCTCTCTTTGAAAAAAATATTGGCCCTGAAAAGGGCCGTTCGGTTAGTTTTGCGCACGCAGCTGTGACTCAAGCCCGTTCACCACGAATTCGGCGAGCCAACTGGATGTCCTTGGGCATGATGGTGACCCTCTTGGCATGGATGGCGCAAAGGTTGGTGTCTTCAAAGAGGCCAACGAGGTAGGCTTCGCTCGCCTCCTGCAGTGCCATGACGGCAGAACTCTGGAATCGCAGTTCTGTTTTGAAGTCCTGTGCAATTTCACGCACAAGTCTCTGGAACGGCAGCTTTCGGATCAGCAGTTCGGTGCTCTTCTGGTAGCGACGAATCTCGCGAAGGGCGACAGTTCCCGGTCTGTACCGATGTGGTTTCTTGACACCGCCAGTCGCTGGTGCGCTCTTACGTGCCGCCTTGGTGGCCAACTGCTTCCTTGGGGCTTTTCCACCGGTGCTCTTTCTTGCCGTCTGCTTGGTGCGTGCCATGATTTGAGAGTGGATTGGTCAGAATGGAGAGTAGATAAGAAGTGAATGCCAAATCAACGAACAGGCCGTCTCTTAAGACTAGAGAATAGCATCCTGGGGCTGAAGTATAACAATGGGCAGTCTTCCGATTGGATAATTCGGACACCATGCCGGGACGCTTCACTGATCACAACTGATTTACCCTCCGAAACAATACGGTCAATATTACCTACGAGTACATGATACTTTGCAAGCAAATTAATTTTCCCCAGCTACCAAAATAAACAAATGGGCCGTGTCTTCGATAAAGACATCCCGGGAATAATTACGGGCAATAAACGAAAAGAAAAAAACCTTAATACTAATAGACACAGGGAGGAAAATCCACACTGAATCCCGCGAGACAATGCCCAAATAATAACAGAGTACACACAAATTAAAACCTGGAATCAATCTCTTTTTGTGAAATCGTGGTGGCTCTGAAAAGAGCCGTTTGGTTTGAAAATGGCATGTATCATGCATCTATCTAGCCGCCGAAACCGTACAGCGTGCGCCCCTGTCTCTTCAGGGCGTACACCACATCCATCGAAGTAACGGTTTTCCTCTTGGCGTGCTCGCAGTAGGTGACTGCATCGCGGATAACATTCTCCAGGAACACCTTGAGGACTCCGCGGGTTTCTTCGTAGATGAGACCTGAGATGCGCTTGACTCCTCCGCGGCGGGCCAGCCGACGAATGGCTGGTTTAGTGATGCCCTGGATGTTGTCGCGAAGAACCTTGCGGTGACGCTTGGCACCCCCTTTGCCCAGTCCTTTTCCTCCTTTGCCACGGCCAGACATTTTTTTTAAATTTTCTTCTTTCCTTCTCTGCTCAGACTAGACTAGATCGATTGAATGGGCGAGGCAGTGTATTATATATCACTGCTATGCGCGGACGCGATAGGAGCACGCCAGGCAAACGAAAGTCAGGGCGCCCTCTAGCAACAAATCGTGGCAGAGGTTTCCCTCCCGAAATAACGACACGAGAGGAGAAATAAACAGTCAACGAGAGAGAGAGAGAGAGGAAAGCAAGCAAACGAATAATCGCAACATTAAAATACAAACATAAAAACTGAACTGTTAAAAGCACTGTTATTTATTGTATTTGAGGTTTTATCACTTACAAAAAAAAAAGCTATAAAAAAGGGCCCTGCATTATTACCTATACAGTATTTAGAACAAAAATGGAATTCAAACAAACAAGACCAAAAACAAAAAGAACATTTAAAGTCTACATTTATATGAAATCATATGAATTTCTAAAAATATGGAAAAGATAAAGAAATCTAATACATCTTCGCCAAAAAAAAATACAACCAGTCGCAGAGGATCTGTTTGTTTGTTTGTTTGTTTGTTTGTTTGTTTTTGTTGTTGTTGTTTTTCCCTTTCTTCAGAAATCAACCTAAAACAAAGAGATCGGTCTTCATACAATTATTTAATTGAGACAAATTGAAATGTTCAAATATAAGAAAGCCACGAAGTAAAGCGAAGAAAGAACTTGTAAAAGTGAGGCGACATAGGAATACACATAATAGACGAGACCTGTTTTTGTATTAATTGATGTTCCCCGAGGGGAGTGGGCCGAATCCCGGATGTACTGCTATACCGGGCCAACCCATGGCCGGGACGAGGCAAGCCTCTATTCCACGGCCCAAATCCAAAAATCAGATTAATATACTGGCTGTTCGATGAACAGCGTTTCAGATATTAAGCTGAAAAGAACAGATACTACACATGATCTTAGCCAAAAGGCCGAGAAGCGATAACGATTGACATTGAACCAATAGGGCGCTCTGGAATTATGCATGCAAATTGATTCCCCCGCCCATTGTTCTCATCCGAATAATATTCTTATTTTAACTTTTCTAATTTGTGTATTTCGGGTCAAGAAAAGGACTTCTCACAGAGCCCGACGCAAACCCGTTTATAGAAATTACCAACTTTTGGCACGTTAATTTACATCAATATTCATGAGCTTGGGGGGTTTTCATAACACATTTTCATACACATCGACAATATTCTTTTACAAATTCATTTTTTTTAACCAAAAGTCACTTGAAAATCTGGAAAAATGCGACTGGTATCAAAATTATCGCCATGCTGCACTGCGCCTCGCCGCTGTAAATACACACAGACCTGCCGGTACGAGCGTGCCGATAGATGGCGCCCTTCGGCACAACCGCGCCTCGATCGTTTACCGTTCAGGCCGGTTTATTTGTTTTTAAGCAGAACCTAAATGTCCCACTTTGTGGGCGGTGAAAATAGTCTGGTTCTATGGCCTGACCATTTAATTGTGTACACCCAGACGTCGAAATTGTAGTCGCGAACGTTAACGAGAATTCACGACCGTCAATAAAACGTGTTCGGAAATCTTCAGTTTGGCCAAGGAAAATGTTTCATGCTAAGCAAATTGTTGTGCTTACATTTGTTATGAAATTGGGCCCAGGTAAGACAGAACACGAAAACAAAGCTAATAGACCACACGCGAAGTGTCAACTCACCACATTTCCAATGTTTTTGTTAAATCTATGAAAATGTGACCCAGGATATCAAAATCAATAATAAGCGGGAAATGACAATTCACGATATGTACATAGTAACATTTGAAATTCCATAGGCTTTCTATTGATAGCCATCCCCAGTCTGTAACTCGTAACCAATAATTTCCGAGCTAAAGGCTTGTGATGGATGTCATTAAAAAGCTTATTGAATTTGCAATCTTATTATATTTATATCTCCGAAAGTCTTTTTCCGACTTATTCTTGATTTTGATGTGCTGGGTCGCGGGTATAATATCATTCACGTACTTTTACAAACTGAACATGCATGTACTGTACAGTACGCGTAGTACATGTATATAATTATAGAGTACAGACACAGCGCGTATTTATTTTTGCTTTGTTGAAGTCACAGTGCGCGCGTTGCATATTTAATGAACTAGTTTTTATATGAAGGTCGCCGGGATACAAGTTAAAACGCACGCGCGCCCGGATGACAAAAAACACTTTCTTAATATTTTTATAAGCAGGAAAAGGGAAGGCGATTCTTTAAAAAATAAACGAAGCCATTGAACAAACTCAGCGGGCCTTTGGCTGTGAAAGTTAAAATCTACACATGTATTATCTAAATTTGTCTCTTTTAAAACTTTATTTAAAAATGAAGAACAGACAGACAGCGGCGTTTCTCTCTTGTAACTATGTGGTGGCCCTGAAAAGAGCCTTTTGGTTTTGTTTGTGGAGGCAAAGTAATTTGTTTGTAGGCCTATTACTTTGATACTTTGGCGGCCTTTTTGGGCA
>JBAIAA010000558.1:0-142910 GCA_037893245.1 Crossaster papposus | reverse complement strand
ATTAGGATCCATTTTTCAACCGTAATTTTGTCAAGTCTGCCCTCAGATTGAAGCTCAAAAACCAGGGAGTTGATCCTATGCTATATTTACACAATCCCACCATTTCTTTCACCAAACGGCATCCGTTTTCAAAAGAAATTGTGGGGGCACATTTCATGCAAATGAGCTAGCGTAGAAATTATCCTTACAATTAGGGTGGTGCACCCTATAGGGTGCACCTGCCTAATTCAAGTCCCATTGAAAACAGTGTAAAATCAACAATGTTCACGACCAAGTTTCTTGCACACCGACATCACTGGGGTTTCTCAAACAACAATCAGATTATTGTCTTGGTCTTTATCTTTCATTTCTTTTCAATTTTTAGTAGGTTAGCCAATTACATTTTTTAATATTCACACCAAAAGAAACACACCTCCCGAAAAGTGATACTTCCCGAGCCTGCAAGCAGCCATTTTACAAATGGCATCCCTCCACGTTCTAGGGCAATTAGGATCCATTTTTCAACCGTAATTTTGTCAAGTCTGCCCTCAGATTGAAGCTCAAAAACCAGGGAGTTGATCCTATGCTATATTTACACAATCCCACCATTTCTTTCACCAAACGGCATCCGTTTTCAAAAGAAATTGTGGGGGCACATTTCATGCAAATGAGCTCGCGTAGAAATTATCCTTACAATTAGGGTGGTGCACCCTATAGGGTGCACCTGCCTAATTCAAGTCCCATTGAAAACAGTGTAAAATCAACAATGTTCACGACCAAGTTTCTTGCACACCGACATCACTGGGGTTTCTCAAACAACAATCAGATTATTGTCTTGGTCTTTATCTTTCCATTTCTTTTCAATTTTTAGTAGGTTAGCCAATTACATTTTTTAATATTCACACCAAAAGAAACACACCTCCCGAAAAGTGATACTTCCCGAGCCTGCAAGCAGCCATTTTACAAATGGCATCCCTCCACGTTCTAGGGCAATTAGGATCCATTTTTCAACCGTAATTTTGTCAAGTCTGCCCTCAGATTGAAGCTCAAAAACCAGGGAGTTGATCCTATGCTATATTTACACAATCCCACCATTTCTTTCACCAAACGGCATCCGTTTTCAAAAGAAATTGTGGGGGCACATTTCATGCAAATGAGCTCGCGTAGAAATTATCCTTACAATTAGGGTGGTGCACCCTATAGGGTGCACCTGCCTAATTCAAGTCCCATTGAAAACAGTGTAAAATCAACAATGTTCACGACCAAGTTTCTTGCACACCGACATCACTGGGGTTTCTCAAACAACAATCAGATTATTGTCTTGGTCTTTATCTTCCATTTCTTTTCAATTTTTAGTAGGTTAGCCAATTACATTTTTTAATATTCACACCAAAAGAAACACACCTCCCGAAAAGTGATACTTCCCGAGCCTGCAAGCAGCCATTTTACAAATGGCATCCCTCCACGTTCTAGGGCAATTAGGATCCATTTTTCAACCGTAATTTTGTCAAGTCTGCCCTCAGATTGAAGCTCAAAAACTAGGGAGTTGATCCTATGCTATATTTACACAATCCCACCATTTCTTTCACCAAACGGCATCCGTTTTCAAAAGAAATTGTGGGGGCACATTTCATGCAAATGAGCTCGCGTAGAAATTATCCTTACAATTAGGGTGGTGCACCCTATAGGGTGCACCTGCCTAATTCAAGTCCCATTGAAAACAGTGTAAAATCAACAATGTTCACGACCAAGTTTCTTGCACACCGACATCACTGGGGTTTCTCAAACAACAATCAGATTATTGTCTTGGTCTTTATCTTTCATTTCTTTTCAATTTTTAGTAGGTTAGCCAATTACATTTTTTAATATTCACACCAAAAGAAACACACCTCCCGAAAAGTGATACTTCCCGAGCCTGCAAGCAGCCATTTTACAAATGGCATCCCTCCACGTTCTAGGGCAATTAGGATCCATTTTTCAACCGTAATTTTGTCAAGTCTGCCCTCAGATTGAAGCTCAAAAACTAGGGAGTTGATCCTATGCTATATTTACACAATCCCACCATTTCTTTCACCAAACGGCATCCGTTTTCAAAAGAAATTGTGGGGGCACATTTCATGCAAATGAGCTCGCGTAGAAATTATCCTTACAATTAGGGTGGTGCACCCTATAGGGTGCACCTGCCTAATTCAAGTCCCATTGAAAACAGTGTAAAATCAACAATGTTCACGACCAAGTTTCTTGCACACCGACATCACTGGGGTTTCTCAAACAACAATCAGATTATTGTCTTGGTCTTTATCTTTCCATTTCTTTTCAATTTTTAGTAGGTTAGCCAATTACATTTTTTAATATTCACACCAAAAGAAACACACCTCCCGAAAAGTGATACTTCCCGAGCCTGCAAGCAGCCATTTTACAAATGGCATCCCTCCACGTTCTAGGGCAATTAGGATCCATTTTTCAACCGTAATTTTGTCAAGTCTGCCCTCAGATTGAAGCTCAAAAACCAGGGAGTTGATCCTATGCTATATTTACACAATCCCACCATTTCTTTCACCAAACGGCATCCGTTTTCAAAAGAAATTGTGGGGGCACATTTCATGCAAATGAGCTAGCGTAGAAATTATCCTTACAATTAGGGTGGTGCACCCTATAGGGTGCACCTGCCTAATTCAAGTCCCATTGAAAACAGTGTAAAATCAACAATGTTCACGACCAAGTTTCTTGCACACCGACATCACTGGGGTTTCTCAAACAACAATCAGATTATTGTCTTGGTCTTTATCTTCCATTTCTTTTCAATTTTTAGTAGGTTAGCCAATTACATTTTTTAATATTCACACCAAAAGAAACACACCTCCCGAAAAGTGATACTTCCCGAGCCTGCAAGCAGCCATTTTACAAATGGCATCCCTCCACGTTCTAGGGCAATTAGGATCCATTTTTCAACCGTAATTTTGTCAAGTCTGCCCTCAGATTGAAGCTCAAAAACTAGGGAGTTGATCCTATGCTATATTTACACAATCCCACCATTTCTTTCACCAAACGGCATCCGTTTTCAAAAGAAATTGTGGGGGCACATTTCATGCAAATGAGCTCGCGTAGAAATTATCCTTACAATTAGGGTGGTGCACCCTATAGGGTGCACCTGCCTAATTCAAGTCCCATTGAAAACAGTGTAAAATCAACAATGTTCACGACCAAGTTTCTTGCACACCGACATCACTGGGGTTTCTCAAACAACAATCAGATTATTGTCTTGGTCTTTATCTTTCCATTTCTTTTCAATTTTTAGTAGGTTAGCCAATTACATTTTTTAATATTCACACCAAAAGAAACACACCTCCCGAAAAGTGATACTTCCCGAGCCTGCAAGCAGCCATTTTACAAATGGCATCCCTCCACGTTCTAGGGCAATTAGGATCCATTTTTCAACCGTAATTTTGTCAAGTCTGCCCTCAGATTGAAGCTCAAAAACCAGGGAGTTGATCCTATGCTATATTTACACAATCCCACCATTTCTTTCACCAAACGGCATCCGTTTTCAAAAGAAATTGTGGGGGCACATTTCATGCAAATGAGCTAGCGTAGAAATTATCCTTACAATTAGGGTGGTGCACCCTATAGGGTGCACCTGCCTAATTCAAGTCCCATTGAAAACAGTGTAAAATCAACAATGTTCACGACCAAGTTTCTTGCACACCGACATCACTGGGGTTTCTCAAACAACAATCAGATTATTGTCTTGGTCTTTATCTTCCATTTCTTTTCAATTTTTAGTAGGTTAGCCAATTACATTTTTTAATATTCACACCAAAAGAAACACACCTCCCGAAAAGTGATACTTCCCGAGCCTGCAAGCAGCCATTTTACAAATGGCATCCCTCCACGTTCTAGGGCAATTAGGATCCATTTTTCAACCGTAATTTTGTCAAGTCTGCCCTCAGATTGAAGCTCAAAAACTAGGGAGTTGATCCTATGCTATATTTACACAATCCCACCATTTCTTTCACCAAACGGCATCCGTTTTCAAAAGAAATTGTGGGGGCACATTTCATGCAAATGAGCTCGCGTAGAAATTATCCTTACAATTAGGGTGGTGCACCCTATAGGGTGCACCTGCCTAATTCAAGTCCCATTGAAAACAGTGTAAAATCAACAATGTTCACGACCAAGTTTCTTGCACACCGACATCACTGGGGTTTCTCAAACAACAATCAGATTATTGTCTTGGTCTTTATCTTTCATTTCTTTTCAATTTTTAGTAGGTTAGCCAATTACATTTTTTAATATTCACACCAAAAGAAACACACCTCCCGAAAAGTGATACTTCCCGAGCCTGCAAGCAGCCATTTTACAAATGGCATCCCTCCACGTTCTAGGGCAATTAGGATCCATTTTTCAACCGTAATTTTGTCAAGTCTGCCCTCAGATTGAAGCTCAAAAACCAGGGAGTTGATCCTATGCTATATTTACACAATCCCACCATTTCTTTCACCAAACGGCATCCGTTTTCAAAAGAAATTGTGGGGGCACATTTCATGCAAATGAGCTCGCGTAGAAATTATCCTTACAATTAGGGTGGTGCACCCTATAGGGTGCACCTGCCTAATTCAAGTCCCATTGAAAACAGTGTAAAATCAACAATGTTCACGACCAAGTTTCTTGCACACCGACATCACTGGGGTTTCTCAAACAACAATCAGATTATTGTCTTGGTCTTTATCTTTCCATTTCTTTTCAATTTTTAGTAGGTTAGCCAATTACATTTTTTAATATTCACACCAAAAGAAACACACCTCCCGAAAAGTGATACTTCCCGAGCCTGCAAGCAGCCATTTTACAAATGGCATCCCTCCACGTTCTAGGGCAATTAGGATCCATTTTTCAACCGTAATTTTGTCAAGTCTGCCCTCAGATTGAAGCTCAAAAACCAGGGAGTTGATCCTATGCTATATTTACACAATCCCACCATTTCTTTCACCAAACGGCATCCGTTTTCAAAAGAAATTGTGGGGGCACATTTCATGCAAATGAGCTAGCGTAGAAATTATCCTTACAATTAGGGTGGTGCACCCTATAGGGTGCACCTGCCTAATTCAAGTCCCATTGAAAACAGTGTAAAATCAACAATGTTCACGACCAAGTTTCTTGCACACCGACATCACTGGGGTTTCTCAAACAACAATCAGATTATTGTCTTGGTCTTTATCTTTCATTTCTTTTCAATTTTTAGTAGGTTAGCCAATTACATTTTTTAATATTCACACCAAAAGAAACACACCTCCCGAAAAGTGATACTTCCCGAGCCTGCAAGCAGCCATTTTACAAATGGCATCCCTCCACGTTCTAGGGCAATTAGGATCCATTTTTCAACCGTAATTTTGTCAAGTCTGCCCTCAGATTGAAGCTCAAAAACCAGGGAGTTGATCCTATGCTATATTTACACAATCCCACCATTTCTTTCACCAAACGGCATCCGTTTTCAAAAGAAATTGTGGGGGCACATTTCATGCAAATGAGCTCGCGTAGAAATTATCCTTACAATTAGGGTGGTGCACCCTATAGGGTGCACCTGCCTAATTCAAGTCCCATTGAAAACAGTGTAAAATCAACAATGTTCACGACCAAGTTTCTTGCACACCGACATCACTGGGGTTTCTCAAACAACAATCAGATTATTGTCTTGGTCTTTATCTTTCCATTTCTTTTCAATTTTTAGTAGGTTAGCCAATTACATTTTTTAATATTCACACCAAAAGAAACACACCTCCCGAAAAGTGATACTTCCCGAGCCTGCAAGCAGCCATTTTACAAATGGCATCCCTCCACGTTCTAGGGCAATTAGGATCCATTTTTCAACCGTAATTTTGTCAAGTCTGCCCTCAGATTGAAGCTCAAAAACCAGGGAGTTGATCCTATGCTATATTTACACAATCCCACCATTTCTTTCACCAAACGGCATCCGTTTTCAAAAGAAATTGTGGGGGCACATTTCATGCAAATGAGCTCGCGTAGAAATTATCCTTACAATTAGGGTGGTGCACCCTATAGGGTGCACCTGCCTAATTCAAGTCCCATTGAAAACAGTGTAAAATCAACAATGTTCACGACCAAGTTTCTTGCACACCGACATCACTGGGGTTTCTCAAACAACAATCAGATTATTGTCTTGGTCTTTATCTTTCATTTCTTTTCAATTTTTAGTAGGTTAGCCAATTACATTTTTTAATATTCACACCAAAAGAAACACACCTCCCGAAAAGTGATACTTCCCGAGCCTGCAAGCAGCCATTTTACAAATGGCATCCCTCCACGTTCTAGGGCAATTAGGATCCATTTTTCAACCGTAATTTTGTCAAGTCTGCCCTCAGATTGAAGCTCAAAAACCAGGGAGTTGATCCTATGCTATATTTACACAATCCCACCATTTCTTTCACCAAACGGCATCCGTTTTCAAAAGAAATTGTGGGGGCACATTTCATGCAAATGAGCTCGCGTAGAAATTATCCTTACAATTAGGGTGGTGCACCCTATAGGGTGCACCTGCCTAATTCAAGTCCCATTGAAAACAGTGTAAAATCAACAATGTTCACGACCAAGTTTCTTGCACACCGACATCACTGGGGTTTCTCAAACAACAATCAGATTATTGTCTTGGTCTTTATCTTTCATTTCTTTTCAATTTTTAGTAGGTTAGCCAATTACATTTTTTAATATTCACACCAAAAGAAACACACCTCCCGAAAAGTGATACTTCCCGAGCCTGCAAGCAGCCATTTTACAAATGGCATCCCTCCACGTTCTAGGGCAATTAGGATCCATTTTTCAACCGTAATTTTGTCAAGTCTGCCCTCAGATTGAAGCTCAAAAACCAGGGAGTTGATCCTATGCTATATTTACACAATCCCACCATTTCTTTCACCAAACGGCATCCGTTTTCAAAAGAAATTGTGGGGGCACATTTCATGCAAATGAGCTCGCGTAGAAATTATCCTTACAATTAGGGTGGTGCACCCTATAGGGTGCACCTGCCTAATTCAAGTCCCATTGAAAACAGTGTAAAATCAACAATGTTCACGACCAAGTTTCTTGCACACCGACATCACTGGGGTTTCTCAAACAACAATCAGATTATTGTCTTGGTCTTTATCTTTCCATTTCTTTTCAATTTTTAGTAGGTTAGCCAATTACATTTTTTAATATTCACACCAAAAGAAACACACCTCCCGAAAAGTGATACTTCCCGAGCCTGCAAGCAGCCATTTTACAAATGGCATCCCTCCACGTTCTAGGGCAATTAGGATCCATTTTTCAACCGTAATTTTGTCAAGTCTGCCCTCAGATTGAAGCTCAAAAACCAGGGAGTTGATCCTATGCTATATTTACACAATCCCACCATTTCTTTCACCAAACGGCATCCGTTTTCAAAAGAAATTGTGGGGGCACATTTCATGCAAATGAGCTAGCGTAGAAATTATCCTTACAATTAGGGTGGTGCACCCTATAGGGTGCACCTGCCTAATTCAAGTCCCATTGAAAACAGTGTAAAATCAACAATGTTCACGACCAAGTTTCTTGCACACCGACATCACTGGGGTTTCTCAAACAACAATCAGATTATTGTCTTGGTCTTTATCTTTCATTTCTTTTCAATTTTTAGTAGGTTAGCCAATTACATTTTTTAATATTCACACCAAAAGAAACACACCTCCCGAAAAGTGATACTTCCCGAGCCTGCAAGCAGCCATTTTACAAATGGCATCCCTCCACGTTCTAGGGCAATTAGGATCCATTTTTCAACCGTAATTTTGTCAAGTCTGCCCTCAGATTGAAGCTCAAAAACCAGGGAGTTGATCCTATGCTATATTTACACAATCCCACCATTTCTTTCACCAAACGGCATCCGTTTTCAAAAGAAATTGTGGGGGCACATTTCATGCAAATGAGCTCGCGTAGAAATTATCCTTACAATTAGGGTGGTGCACCCTATAGGGTGCACCTGCCTAATTCAAGTCCCATTGAAAACAGTGTAAAATCAACAATGTTCACGACCAAGTTTCTTGCACACCGACATCACTGGGGTTTCTCAAACAACAATCAGATTATTGTCTTGGTCTTTATCTTTCCATTTCTTTTCAATTTTTAGTAGGTTAGCCAATTACATTTTTTAATATTCACACCAAAAGAAACACACCTCCCGAAAAGTGATACTTCCCGAGCCTGCAAGCAGCCATTTTACAAATGGCATCCCTCCACGTTCTAGGGCAATTAGGATCCATTTTTCAACCGTAATTTTGTCAAGTCTGCCCTCAGATTGAAGCTCAAAAACCAGGGAGTTGATCCTATGCTATATTTACACAATCCCACCATTTCTTTCACCAAACGGCATCCGTTTTCAAAAGAAATTGTGGGGGCACATTTCATGCAAATGAGCTCGCGTAGAAATTATCCTTACAATTAGGGTGGTGCACCCTATAGGGTGCACCTGCCTAATTCAAGTCCCATTGAAAACAGTGTAAAATCAACAATGTTCACGACCAAGTTTCTTGCACACCGACATCACTGGGGTTTCTCAAACAACAATCAGATTATTGTCTTGGTCTTTATCTTTCATTTCTTTTCAATTTTTAGTAGGTTAGCCAATTACATTTTTTAATATTCACACCAAAAGAAACACACCTCCCGAAAAGTGATACTTCCCGAGCCTGCAAGCAGCCATTTTACAAATGGCATCCCTCCACGTTCTAGGGCAATTAGGATCCATTTTTCAACCGTAATTTTGTCAAGTCTGCCCTCAGATTGAAGCTCAAAAACCAGGGAGTTGATCCTATGCTATATTTACACAATCCCACCATTTCTTTCACCAAACGGCATCCGTTTTCAAAAGAAATTGTGGGGGCACATTTCATGCAAATGAGCTCGCGTAGAAATTATCCTTACAATTAGGGTGGTGCACCCTATAGGGTGCACCTGCCTAATTCAAGTCCCATTGAAAACAGTGTAAAATCAACAATGTTCACGACCAAGTTTCTTGCACACCGACATCACTGGGGTTTCTCAAACAACAATCAGATTATTGTCTTGGTCTTTATCTTTCATTTCTTTTCAATTTTTAGTAGGTTAGCCAATTACATTTTTTAATATTCACACCAAAAGAAACACACCTCCCGAAAAGTGATACTTCCCGAGCCTGCAAGCAGCCATTTTACAAATGGCATCCCTCCACGTTCTAGGGCAATTAGGATCCATTTTTCAACCGTAATTTTGTCAAGTCTGCCCTCAGATTGAAGCTCAAAAACCAGGGAGTTGATCCTATGCTATATTTACACAATCCCACCATTTCTTTCACCAAACGGCATCCGTTTTCAAAAGAAATTGTGGGGGCACATTTCATGCAAATGAGCTCGCGTAGAAATTATCCTTACAATTAGGGTGGTGCACCCTATAGGGTGCACCTGCCTAATTCAAGTCCCATTGAAAACAGTGTAAAATCAACAATGTTCACGACCAAGTTTCTTGCACACCGACATCACTGGGGTTTCTCAAACAACAATCAGATTATTGTCTTGGTCTTTATCTTTCATTTCTTTTCAATTTTTAGTAGGTTAGCCAATTACATTTTTTAATATTCACACCAAAAGAAACACACCTCCCGAAAAGTGATACTTCCCGAGCCTGCAAGCAGCCATTTTACAAATGGCATCCCTCCACGTTCTAGGGCAATTAGGATCCATTTTTCAACCGTAATTTTGTCAAGTCTGCCCTCAGATTGAAGCTCAAAAACCAGGGAGTTGATCCTATGCTATATTTACACAATCCCACCATTTCTTTCACCAAACGGCATCCGTTTTCAAAAGAAATTGTGGGGGCACATTTCATGCAAATGAGCTCGCGTAGAAATTATCCTTACAATTAGGGTGGTGCACCCTATAGGGTGCACCTGCCTAATTCAAGTCCCATTGAAAACAGTGTAAAATCAACAATGTTCACGACCAAGTTTCTTGCACACCGACATCACTGGGGTTTCTCAAACAACAATCAGATTATTGTCTTGGTCTTTATCTTTCCATTTCTTTTCAATTTTTAGTAGGTTAGCCAATTACATTTTTTAATATTCACACCAAAAGAAACACACCTCCCGAAAAGTGATACTTCCCGAGCCTGCAAGCAGCCATTTTACAAATGGCATCCCTCCACGTTCTAGGGCAATTAGGATCCATTTTTCAACCGTAATTTTGTCAAGTCTGCCCTCAGATTGAAGCTCAAAAACCAGGGAGTTGATCCTATGCTATATTTACACAATCCCACCATTTCTTTCACCAAACGGCATCCGTTTTCAAAAGAAATTGTGGGGGCACATTTCATGCAAATGAGCTAGCGTAGAAATTATCCTTACAATTAGGGTGGTGCACCCTATAGGGTGCACCTGCCTAATTCAAGTCCCATTGAAAACAGTGTAAAATCAACAATGTTCACGACCAAGTTTCTTGCACACCGACATCACTGGGGTTTCTCAAACAACAATCAGATTATTGTCTTGGTCTTTATCTTTCATTTCTTTTCAATTTTTAGTAGGTTAGCCAATTACATTTTTTAATATTCACACCAAAAGAAACACACCTCCCGAAAAGTGATACTTCCCGAGCCTGCAAGCAGCCATTTTACAAATGGCATCCCTCCACGTTCTAGGGCAATTAGGATCCATTTTTCAACCGTAATTTTGTCAAGTCTGCCCTCAGATTGAAGCTCAAAAACCAGGGAGTTGATCCTATGCTATATTTACACAATCCCACCATTTCTTTCACCAAACGGCATCCGTTTTCAAAAGAAATTGTGGGGGCACATTTCATGCAAATGAGCTCGCGTAGAAATTATCCTTACAATTAGGGTGGTGCACCCTATAGGGTGCACCTGCCTAATTCAAGTCCCATTGAAAACAGTGTAAAATCAACAATGTTCACGACCAAGTTTCTTGCACACCGACATCACTGGGGTTTCTCAAACAACAATCAGATTATTGTCTTGGTCTTTATCTTTCCATTTCTTTTCAATTTTTAGTAGGTTAGCCAATTACATTTTTTAATATTCACACCAAAAGAAACACACCTCCCGAAAAGTGATACTTCCCGAGCCTGCAAGCAGCCATTTTACAAATGGCATCCCTCCACGTTCTAGGGCAATTAGGATCCATTTTTCAACCGTAATTTTGTCAAGTCTGCCCTCAGATTGAAGCTCAAAAACCAGGGAGTTGATCCTATGCTATATTTACACAATCCCACCATTTCTTTCACCAAACGGCATCCGTTTTCAAAAGAAATTGTGGGGGCACATTTCATGCAAATGAGCTCGCGTAGAAATTATCCTTACAATTAGGGTGGTGCACCCTATAGGGTGCACCTGCCTAATTCAAGTCCCATTGAAAACAGTGTAAAATCAACAATGTTCACGACCAAGTTTCTTGCACACCGACATCACTGGGGTTTCTCAAACAACAATCAGATTATTGTCTTGGTCTTTATCTTTCATTTCTTTTCAATTTTTAGTAGGTTAGCCAATTACATTTTTTAATATTCACACCAAAAGAAACACACCTCCCGAAAAGTGATACTTCCCGAGCCTGCAAGCAGCCATTTTACAAATGGCATCCCTCCACGTTCTAGGGCAATTAGGATCCATTTTTCAACCGTAATTTTGTCAAGTCTGCCCTCAGATTGAAGCTCAAAAACCAGGGAGTTGATCCTATGCTATATTTACACAATCCCACCATTTCTTTCACCAAACGGCATCCGTTTTCAAAAGAAATTGTGGGGGCACATTTCATGCAAATGAGCTCGCGTAGAAATTATCCTTACAATTAGGGTGGTGCACCCTATAGGGTGCACCTGCCTAATTCAAGTCCCATTGAAAACAGTGTAAAATCAACAATGTTCACGACCAAGTTTCTTGCACACCGACATCACTGGGGTTTCTCAAACAACAATCAGATTATTGTCTTGGTCTTTATCTTTCATTTCTTTTCAATTTTTAGTAGGTTAGCCAATTACATTTTTTAATATTCACACCAAAAGAAACACACCTCCCGAAAAGTGATACTTCCCGAGCCTGCAAGCAGCCATTTTACAAATGGCATCCCTCCACGTTCTAGGGCAATTAGGATCCATTTTTCAACCGTAATTTTGTCAAGTCTGCCCTCAGATTGAAGCTCAAAAACCAGGGAGTTGATCCTATGCTATATTTACACAATCCCACCATTTCTTTCACCAAACGGCATCCGTTTTCAAAAGAAATTGTGGGGGCACATTTCATGCAAATGAGCTCGCGTAGAAATTATCCTTACAATTAGGGTGGTGCACCCTATAGGGTGCACCTGCCTAATTCAAGTCCCATTGAAAACAGTGTAAAATCAACAATGTTCACGACCAAGTTTCTTGCACACCGACATCACTGGGGTTTCTCAAACAACAATCAGATTATTGTCTTGGTCTTTATCTTTCATTTCTTTTCAATTTTTAGTAGGTTAGCCAATTACATTTTTTAATATTCACACCAAAAGAAACACACCTCCCGAAAAGTGATACTTCCCGAGCCTGCAAGCAGCCATTTTACAAATGGCATCCCTCCACGTTCTAGGGCAATTAGGATCCATTTTTCAACCGTAATTTTGTCAAGTCTGCCCTCAGATTGAAGCTCAAAAACTAGGGAGTTGATCCTATGCTATATTTACACAATCCCACCATTTCTTTCACCAAACGGCATCCGTTTTCAAAAGAAATTGTGGGGGCACATTTCATGCAAATGAGCTCGCGTAGAAATTATCCTTACAATTAGGGTGGTGCACCCTATAGGGTGCACCTGCCTAATTCAAGTCCCATTGAAAACAGTGTAAAATCAACAATGTTCACGACCAAGTTTCTTGCACACCGACATCACTGGGGTTTCTCAAACAACAATCAGATTATTGTCTTGGTCTTTATCTTTCCATTTCTTTTCAATTTTTAGTAGGTTAGCCAATTACATTTTTTAATATTCACACCAAAAGAAACACACCTCCCGAAAAGTGATACTTCCCGAGCCTGCAAGCAGCCATTTTACAAATGGCATCCCTCCACGTTCTAGGGCAATTAGGATCCATTTTTCAACCGTAATTTTGTCAAGTCTGCCCTCAGATTGAAGCTCAAAAACCAGGGAGTTGATCCTATGCTATATTTACACAATCCCACCATTTCTTTCACCAAACGGCATCCGTTTTCAAAAGAAATTGTGGGGGCACATTTCATGCAAATGAGCTCGCGTAGAAATTATCCTTACAATTAGGGTGGTGCACCCTATAGGGTGCACCTGCCTAATTCAAGTCCCATTGAAAACAGTGTAAAATCAACAATGTTCACGACCAAGTTTCTTGCACACCGACATCACTGGGGTTTCTCAAACAACAATCAGATTATTGTCTTGGTCTTTATCTTTCATTTCTTTTCAATTTTTAGTAGGTTAGCCAATTACATTTTTTAATATTCACACCAAAAGAAACACACCTCCCGAAAAGTGATACTTCCCGAGCCTGCAAGCAGCCATTTTACAAATGGCATCCCTCCACGTTATAGGGCAATTAGGATCCATTTTTCAACCGTAATTTTGTCAAGTCTGCCCTCAGATTGAAGCTCAAAAACCAGGGAGTTGATCCTATGCTATATTTACACAATCCCACCATTTCTTTCACCAAACGGCATCCGTTTTCAAAAGAAATTGTGGGGGCACATTTCATGCAAATGAGCTCGCGTAGAAATTATCCTTACAATTAGGGTGGTGCACCCTATAGGGTGCACCTGCCTAATTCAAGTCCCATTGAAAACAGTGTAAAATCAACAATGTTCACGACCAAGTTTCTTGCACACCGACATCACTGGGGTTTCTCAAACAACAATCAGATTATTGTCTTGGTCTTTATCTTTCCATTTCTTTTCAATTTTTAGTAGGTTAGCCAATTACATTTTTTAATATTCACACCAAAAGAAACACACCTCCCGAAAAGTGATACTTCCCGAGCCTGCAAGCAGCCATTTTACAAATGGCATCCCTCCACGTTCTAGGGCAATTAGGATCCATTTTTCAACCGTAATTTTGTCAAGTCTGCCCTCAGATTGAAGCTCAAAAACCAGGGAGTTGATCCTATGCTATATTTACACAATCCCACCATTTCTTTCACCAAACGGCATCCGTTTTCAAAAGAAATGGTGGGGGCACATTTCATGCAAATGAGCTAGCGTAGAAATTATCCTTACAATTAGGGTGGTGCACCCTATAGGGTGCACCTGCCTAATTCAAGTCCCATTGAAAACAGTGTAAAATCAACAATGTTCACGACCAAGTTTCTTGCACACCGACATCACTGGGGTTTCTCAAACAACAATCAGATTATTGTCTTGGTCTTTATCTTTCATTTCTTTTCAATTTTTAGTAGGTTAGCCAATTACATTTTTTAATATTCACACCAAAAGAAACACACCTCCCGAAAAGTGATACTTCCCGAGCCTGCAAGCAGCCATTTTACAAATGGCATCCCTCCACGTTCTAGGGCAATTAGGATCCATTTTTCAACCGTAATTTTGTCAAGTCTGCCCTCAGATGGAAGCTCAAAAACCAGGGAGTTGATCCTATGCTATATTTACACAATCCCACCATTTCTTTCACCAAACGGCATCCGTTTTCAAAAGAAATTGTGGGGGCACATTTCATGCAAATGAGCTCGCGTAGAAATTATCCTTACAATTAGGGTGGTGCACCCTATAGGGTGCACCTGCCTAATTCAAGTCCCATTGAAAACAGTGTAAAATCAACAATGTTCACGACCAAGTTTCTTGCACACCGACATCACTGGGGTTTCTCAAACAACAATCAGATTATTGTCTTGGTCTTTATCTTTCCATTTCTTTTCAATTTTTAGTAGGTTAGCCAATTACATTTTTTAATATTCACACCAAAAGAAACACACCTCCCGAAAAGTGATACTTCCCGAGCCTGCAAGCAGCCATTTTACAAATGGCATCCCTCCACGTTCTAGGGCAATTAGGATCCATTTTTCAACCGTAATTTTGTCAAGTCTGCCCTCAGATTGAAGCTCAAAAACCAGGGAGTTGATCCTATGCTATATTTACACAATCCCACCATTTCTTTCACCAAACGGCATCCGTTTTCAAAAGAAATTGTGGGGGCACATTTCATGCAAATGAGCTCGCGTAGAAATTATCCTTACAATTAGGGTGGTGCACCCTATAGGGTGCACCTGCCTAATTCAAGTCCCATTGAAAACAGTGTAAAATCAACAATGTTCACGACCAAGTTTCTTGCACACCGACATCACTGGGGTTTCTCAAACAACAATCAGATTATTGTCTTGGTCTTTATCTTTCATTTCTTTTCAATTTTTAGTAGGTTAGCCAATTACATTTTTTAATATTCACACCAAAAGAAACACACCTCCCGAAAAGTGATACTTCCCGAGCCTGCAAGCAGCCATTTTACAAATGGCATCCCTCCACGTTCTAGGGCAATTAGGATCCATTTTTCAACCGTAATTTTGTCAAGTCTGCCCTCAGATTGAAGCTCAAAAACCAGGGAGTTGATCCTATGCTATATTTACACAATCCCACCATTTCTTTCACCAAACGGCATCCGTTTTCAAAAGAAATTGTGGGGGCACATTTCATGCAAATGAGCTCGCGTAGAAATTATCCTTACAATTAGGGTGGTGCACCCTATAGGGTGCACCTGCCTAATTCAAGTCCCATTGAAAACAGTGTAAAATCAACAATGTTCACGACCAAGTTTCTTGCACACCGACATCACTGGGGTTTCTCAAACAACAATCAGATTATTGTCTTGGTCTTTATCTTTCATTTCTTTTCAATTTTTAGTAGGTTAGCCAATTACATTTTTTAATATTCACACCAAAAGAAACACACCTCCCGAAAAGTGATACTTCCCGAGCCTGCAAGCAGCCATTTTACAAATGGCATCCCTCCACGTTCTAGGGCAATTAGGATCCATTTTTCAACCGTAATTTTGTCAAGTCTGCCCTCAGATTGAAGCTCAAAAACCAGGGAGTTGATCCTATGCTATATTTACACAATCCCACCATTTCTTTCACCAAACGGCATCCGTTTTCAAAAGAAATTGTGGGGCACATTTCATGCAAATGAGCTCGCGTAGAAATTATCCTTACAATTAGGGTGGTGCACCCTATAGGGTGCACCTGCCTAATTCAAGTCCCATTGAAAACAGTGTAAAATCAACAATGTTCACGACCAAGTTTCTTGCACACCGACATCACTGGGGTTTCTCAAACAACAATCAGATTATTGTCTTGGTCTTTATCTTTCATTTCTTTTCAATTTTTAGTAGGTTAGCCAATTACATTTTTTAATATTCACACCAAAAGAAACACACCTCCCGAAAAGTGATACTTCCCGAGCCTGCAAGCAGCCATTTTACAAATGGCATCCCTCCACGTTCTAGGGCAATTAGGATCCATTTTTCAACCGTAATTTTGTCAAGTCTGCCCTCAGATTGAAGCTCAAAAACTAGGGAGTTGATCCTATGCTATATTTACACAATCCCACCATTTCTTTCACCAAACGGCATCCGTTTTCAAAAGAAATTGTGGGGGCACATTTCATGCAAATGAGCTCGCGTAGAAATTATCCTTACAATTAGGGTGGTGCACCCTATAGGGTGCACCTGCCTAATTCAAGTCCCATTGAAAACAGTGTAAAATCAACAATGTTCACGACCAAGTTTCTTGCACACCGACATCACTGGGGTTTCTCAAACAACAATCAGATTATTGTCTTGGTCTTTATCTTTCCATTTCTTTTCAATTTTTAGTAGGTTAGCCAATTACATTTTTTAATATTCACACCAAAAGAAACACACCTCCCGAAAAGTGATACTTCCCGAGCCTGCAAGCAGCCATTTTACAAATGGCATCCCTCCACGTTCTAGGGCAATTAGGATCCATTTTTCAACCGTAATTTTGTCAAGTCTGCCCTCAGATTGAAGCTCAAAAACCAGGGAGTTGATCCTATGCTATATTTACACAATCCCACCATTTCTTTCACCAAACGGCATCCGTTTTCAAAAGAAATTGTGGGGGCACATTTCATGCAAATGAGCTCGCGTAGAAATTATCCTTACAATTAGGGTGGTGCACCCTATAGGGTGCACCTGCCTAATTCAAGTCCCATTGAAAACAGTGTAAAATCAACAATGTTCACGACCAAGTTTCTTGCACACCGACATCACTGGGGTTTCTCAAACAACAATCAGATTATTGTCTTGGTCTTTATCTTTCATTTCTTTTCAATTTTTAGTAGGTTAGCCAATTACATTTTTTAATATTCACACCAAAAGAAACACACCTCCCGAAAAGTGATACTTCCCGAGCCTGCAAGCAGCCATTTTACAAATGGCATCCCTCCACGTTCTAGGGCAATTAGGATCCATTTTTCAACCGTAATTTTGTCAAGTCTGCCCTCAGATTGAAGCTCAAAAACCAGGGAGTTGATCCTATGCTATATTTACACAATCCCACCATTTCTTTCACCAAACGGCATCCGTTTTCAAAAGAAATTGTGGGGGCACATTTCATGCAAATGAGCTCGCGTAGAAATTATCCTTACAATTAGGGTGGTGCACCCTATAGGGTGCACCTGCCTAATTCAAGTCCCATTGAAAACAGTGTAAAATCAACAATGTTCACGACCAAGTTTCTTGCACACCGACATCACTGGGGTTTCTCAAACAACAATCAGATTATTGTCTTGGTCTTTATCTTTCATTTCTTTTCAATTTTTAGTAGGTTAGCCAATTACATTTTTTAATATTCACACCAAAAGAAACACACCTCCCGAAAAGTGATACTTCCCGAGCCTGCAAGCAGCCATTTTACAAATGGCATCCCTCCACGTTCTAGGGCAATTAGGATCCATTTTTCAACCGTAATTTTGTCAAGTCTGCCCTCAGATTGAAGCTCAAAAACCAGGGAGTTGATCCTATGCTATATTTACACAATCCCACCATTTCTTTCACCAAACGGCATCCGTTTTCAAAAGAAATTGTGGGGGCACATTTCATGCAAATGAGCTCGCGTAGAAATTATCCTTACAATTAGGGTGGTGCACCCTATAGGGTGCACCTGCCTAATTCAAGTCCCATTGAAAACAGTGTAAAATCAACAATGTTCACGACCAAGTTTCTTGCACACCGACATCACTGGGGTTTCTCAAACAACAATCAGATTATTGTCTTGGTCTTTATCTTTCATTTCTTTTCAATTTTTAGTAGGTTAGCCAATTACATTTTTTAATATTCACACCAAAAGAAACACACCTCCCGAAAAGTGATACTTCCCGAGCCTGCAAGCAGCCATTTTACAAATGGCATCCCTCCACGTTCTAGGGCAATTAGGATCCATTTTTCAACCGTAATTTTGTCAAGTCTGCCCTCAGATTGAAGCTCAAAAACCAGGGAGTTGATCCTATGCTATATTTACACAATCCCACCATTTCTTTCACCAAACGGCATCCGTTTTCAAAAGAAATTGTGGGGGCACATTTCATGCAAATGAGCTCGCGTAGAAATTATCCTTACAATTAGGGTGGTGCACCCTATAGGGTGCACCTGCCTAATTCAAGTCCCATTGAAAACAGTGTAAAATCAACAATGTTCACGACCAAGTTTCTTGCACACCGACATCACTGGGGTTTCTCAAACAACAATCAGATTATTGTCTTGGTCTTTATCTTTCATTTCTTTTCAATTTTTAGTAGGTTAGCCAATTACATTTTTTAATATTCACACCAAAAGAAACACACCTCCCGAAAAGTGATACTTCCCGAGCCTGCAAGCAGCCATTTTACAAATGGCATCCCTCCACGTTCTAGGGCAATTAGGATCCATTTTTCAACCGTAATTTTGTCAAGTCTGCCCTCAGATTGAAGCTCAAAAACCAGGGAGTTGATCCTATGCTATATTTACACAATCCCACCATTTCTTTCACCAAACGGCATCCGTTTTCAAAAGAAATTGTGGGGGCACATTTCATGCAAATGAGCTCGCGTAGAAATTATCCTTACAATTAGGGTGGTGCACCCTATAGGGTGCACCTGCCTAATTCAAGTCCCATTGAAAACAGTGTAAAATCAACAATGTTCACGACCAAGTTTCTTGCACACCGACATCACTGGGGTTTCTCAAACAACAATCAGATTATTGTCTTGGTCTTTATCTTTCATTTCTTTTCAATTTTTAGTAGGTTAGCCAATTACATTTTTTAATATTCACACCAAAAGAAACACACCTCCCGAAAAGTGATACTTCCCGAGCCTGCAAGCAGCCATTTTACAAATGGCATCCCTCCACGTTCTAGGGCAATTAGGATCCATTTTTCAACCGTAATTTTGTCAAGTCTGCCCTCAGATTGAAGCTCAAAAACTAGGGAGTTGAT
This sequence comes from Crossaster papposus, assembly GCA_037893245.1. NCBI lineage: Eukaryota > Metazoa > Echinodermata > Asteroidea > Velatida > Solasteridae > Crossaster > Crossaster papposus. Next base: position 123,424 of record JBAIAA010000558.1, on the reverse strand, counting down.
CCTATGCTATATTTACACAATCCCACCATTTCTTTCACCAAACGGCATCCGTTTTCAAAAGAAATTGTGGGGGCACATTTCATGCAAATGAGCTCGCGTAGAAATTATCCTTACAATTAGGGTGGTGCACCCTATAGGGTGCACCTGCCTAATTCAAGTCCCATTGAAAACAGTGTAAAATCAACAATGTTCACGACCAAGTTTCTTGCACACCGACATCACTGGGGTTTCTCAAACAACAATCAGATTATTGTCTTGGTCTTTATCTTTCATTTCTTTTCAATTTTTAGTAGGTTAGCCAATTACATTTTTTAATATTCACACCAAAAGAAACACACCTCCCGAAAAGTGATACTTCCCGAGCCTGCAAGCAGCCATTTTACAAATGGCATCCCTCCACGTTCTAGGGCAATTAGGATCCATTTTTCAACCGTAATTTTGTCAAGTCTGCCCTCAGATTGAAGCTCAAAAACCAGGGAGTTGATCCTATGCTATATTTACACAATCCCACCATTTCTTTCACCAAACGGCATCCGTTTTCAAAAGAAATTGTGGGGGCACATTTCATGCAAATGAGCTCGCGTAGAAATTATCCTTACAATTAGGGTGGTGCACCCTATAGGGTGCACCTGCCTAATTCAAGTCCCATTGAAAACAGTGTAAAATCAACAATGTTCACGACCAAGTTTCTTGCACACCGACATCACTGGGGTTTCTCAAACAACAATCAGATTATTGTCTTGGTCTTTATCTTTCATTTCTTTTCAATTTTTAGTAGGTTAGCCAATTACATTTTTTAATATTCACACCAAAAGAAACACACCTCCCGAAAAGTGATACTTCCCGAGCCTGCAAGCAGCCATTTTACAAATGGCATCCCTCCACGTTCTAGGGCAATTAGGATCCATTTTTCAACCGTAATTTTGTCAAGTCTGCCCTCAGATTGAAGCTCAAAAACCAGGGAGTTGATCCTATGCTATATTTACACAATCCCACCATTTCTTTCACCAAACGGCATCCGTTTTCAAAAGAAATTGTGGGGGCACATTTCATGCAAATGAGCTCGCGTAGAAATTATCCTTACAATTAGGGTGGTGCACCCTATAGGGTGCACCTGCCTAATTCAAGTCCCATTGAAAACAGTGTAAAATCAACAATGTTCACGACCAAGTTTCTTGCACACCGACATCACTGGGGTTTCTCAAACAACAATCAGATTATTGTCTTGGTCTTTATCTTTCATTTCTTTTCAATTTTTAGTAGGTTAGCCAATTACATTTTTTAATATTCACACCAAAAGAAACACACCTCCCGAAAAGTGATACTTCCCGAGCCTGCAAGCAGCCATTTTACAAATGGCATCCCTCCACGTTCTAGGGCAATTAGGATCCATTTTTCAACCGTAATTTTGTCAAGTCTGCCCTCAGATTGAAGCTCAAAAACCAGGGAGTTGATCCTATGCTATATTTACACAATCCCACCATTTCTTTCACCAAACGGCATCCGTTTTCAAAAGAAATTGTGGGGGCACATTTCATGCAAATGAGCTCGCGTAGAAATTATCCTTACAATTAGGGTGGTGCACCCTATAGGGTGCACCTGCCTAATTCAAGTCCCATTGAAAACAGTGTAAAATCAACAATGTTCACGACCAAGTTTCTTGCACACCGACATCACTGGGGTTTCTCAAACAACAATCAGATTATTGTCTTGGTCTTTATCTTTCATTTCTTTTCAATTTTTAGTAGGTTAGCCAATTACATTTTTTAATATTCACACCAAAAGAAACACACCTCCCGAAAAGTGATACTTCCCGAGCCTGCAAGCAGCCATTTTACAAATGGCATCCCTCCACGTTCTAGGGCAATTAGGATCCATTTTTCAACCGTAATTTTGTCAAGTCTGCCCTCAGATTGAAGCTCAAAAACCAGGGAGTTGATCCTATGCTATATTTACACAATCCCACCATTTCTTTCACCAAACGGCATCCGTTTTCAAAAGAAATTGTGGGGGCACATTTCATGCAAATGAGCTCGCGTAGAAATTATCCTTACAATTAGGGTGGTGCACCCTATAGGGTGCACCTGCCTAATTCAAGTCCCATTGAAAACAGTGTAAAATCAACAATGTTCACGACCAAGTTTCTTGCACACCGACATCACTGGGGTTTCTCAAACAACAATCAGATTATTGTCTTGGTCTTTATCTTTCATTTCTTTTCAATTTTTAGTAGGTTAGCCAATTACATTTTTTAATATTCACACCAAAAGAAACACACCTCCCGAAAAGTGATACTTCCCGAGCCTGCAAGCAGCCATTTTACAAATGGCATCCCTCCACGTTCTAGGGCAATTAGGATCCATTTTTCAACCGTAATTTTGTCAAGTCTGCCCTCAGATTGAAGCTCAAAAACCAGGGAGTTGATCCTATGCTATATTTACACAATCCCACCATTTCTTTCACCAAACGGCATCCGTTTTCAAAAGAAATTGTGGGGGCACATTTCATGCAAATGAGCTCGCGTAGAAATTATCCTTACAATTAGGGTGGTGCACCCTATAGGGTGCACCTGCCTAATTCAAGTCCCATTGAAAACAGTGTAAAATCAACAATGTTCACGACCAAGTTTCTTGCACACCGACATCACTGGGGTTTCTCAAACAACAATCAGATTATTGTCTTGGTCTTTATCTTTCATTTCTTTTCAATTTTTAGTAGGTTAGCCAATTACATTTTTTAATATTCACACCAAAAGAAACACACCTCCCGAAAAGTGATACTTCCCGAGCCTGCAAGCAGCCATTTTACAAATGGCATCCCTCCACGTTCTAGGGCAATTAGGATCCATTTTTCAACCGTAATTTTGTCAAGTCTGCCCTCAGATTGAAGCTCAAAAACCAGGGAGTTGATCCTATGCTATATTTACACAATCCCACCATTTCTTTCACCAAACGGCATCCGTTTTCAAAAGAAATTGTGGGGGCACATTTCATGCAAATGAGCTCGCGTAGAAATTATCCTTACAATTAGGGTGGTGCACCCTATAGGGTGCACCTGCCTAATTCAAGTCCCATTGAAAACAGTGTAAAATCAACAATGTTCACGACCAAGTTTCTTGCACACCGACATCACTGGGGTTTCTCAAACAACAATCAGATTATTGTCTTGGTCTTTATCTTTCATTTCTTTTCAATTTTTAGTAGGTTAGCCAATTACATTTTTTAATATTCACACCAAAAGAAACACACCTCCCGAAAAGTGATACTTCCCGAGCCTGCAAGCAGCCATTTTACAAATGGCATCCCTCCACGTTCTAGGGCAATTAGGATCCATTTTTCAACCGTAATTTTGTCAAGTCTGCCCTCAGATTGAAGCTCAAAAACTAGGGAGTTGATCCTATGCTATATTTACACAATCCCACCATTTCTTTCACCAAACGGCATCCGTTTTCAAAAGAAATTGTGGGGGCACATTTCATGCAAATGAGCTCGCGTAGAAATTATCCTTACAATTAGGGTGGTGCACCCTATAGGGTGCACCTGCCTAATTCAAGTCCCATTGAAAACAGTGTAAAATCAACAATGTTCACGACCAAGTTTCTTGCACACCGACATCACTGGGGTTTCTCAAACAACAATCAGATTATTGTCTTGGTCTTTATCTTTCCATTTCTTTTCAATTTTTAGTAGGTTAGCCAATTACATTTTTTAATATTCACACCAAAAGAAACACACCTCCCGAAAAGTGATACTTCCCGAGCCTGCAAGCAGCCATTTTACAAATGGCATCCCTCCACGTTCTAGGGCAATTAGGATCCATTTTTCAACCGTAATTTTGTCAAGTCTGCCCTCAGATTGAAGCTCAAAAACCAGGGAGTTGATCCTATGCTATATTTACACAATCCCACCATTTCTTTCACCAAACGGCATCCGTTTTCAAAAGAAATTGTGGGGGCACATTTCATGCAAATGAGCTCGCGTAGAAATTATCCTTACAATTAGGGTGGTGCACCCTATAGGGTGCACCTGCCTAATTCAAGTCCCATTGAAAACAGTGTAAAATCAACAATGTTCACGACCAAGTTTCTTGCACACCGACATCACTGGGGTTTCTCAAACAACAATCAGATTATTGTCTTGGTCTTTATCTTTCATTTCTTTTCAATTTTTAGTAGGTTAGCCAATTACATTTTTTAATATTCACACCAAAAGAAACACACCTCCCGAAAAGTGATACTTCCCGAGCCTGCAAGCAGCCATTTTACAAATGGCATCCCTCCACGTTCTAGGGCAATTAGGATCCATTTTTCAACCGTAATTTTGTCAAGTCTGCCCTCAGATTGAAGCTCAAAAACCAGGGAGTTGATCCTATGCTATATTTACACAATCCCACCATTTCTTTCACCAAACGGCATCCGTTTTCAAAAGAAATTGTGGGGGCACATTTCATGCAAATGAGCTCGCGTAGAAATTATCCTTACAATTAGGGTGGTGCACCCTATAGGGTGCACCTGCCTAATTCAAGTCCCATTGAAAACAGTGTAAAATCAACAATGTTCACGACCAAGTTTCTTGCACACCGACATCACTGGGGTTTCTCAAACAACAATCAGATTATTGTCTTGGTCTTTATCTTTCATTTCTTTTCAATTTTTAGTAGGTTAGCCAATTACATTTTTTAATATTCACACCAAAAGAAACACACCTCCCGAAAAGTGATACTTCCCGAGCCTGCAAGCAGCCATTTTACAAATGGCATCCCTCCACGTTCTAGGGCAATTAGGATCCATTTTTCAACCGTAATTTTGTCAAGTCTGCCCTCAGATTGAAGCTCAAAAACCAGGGAGTTGATCCTATGCTATATTTACACAATCCCACCATTTCTTTCACCAAACGGCATCCGTTTTCAAAAGAAATTGTGGGGGCACATTTCATGCAAATGAGCTCGCGTAGAAATTATCCTTACAATTAGGGTGGTGCACCCTATAGGGTGCACCTGCCTAATTCAAGTCCCATTGAAAACAGTGTAAAATCAACAATGTTCACGACCAAGTTTCTTGCACACCGACATCACTGGGGTTTCTCAAACAACAATCAGATTATTGTCTTGGTCTTTATCTTTCATTTCTTTTCAATTTTTAGTAGGTTAGCCAATTACATTTTTTAATATTCACACCAAAAGAAACACACCTCCCGAAAAGTGATACTTCCCGAGCCTGCAAGCAGCCATTTTACAAATGGCATCCCTCCACGTTCTAGGGCAATTAGGATCCATTTTTCAACCGTAATTTTGTCAAGTCTGCCCTCAGATTGAAGCTCAAAAACCAGGGAGTTGATCCTATGCTATATTTACACAATCCCACCATTTCTTTCACCAAACGGCATCCGTTTTCAAAAGAAATTGTGGGGGCACATTTCATGCAAATGAGCTCGCGTAGAAATTATCCTTACAATTAGGGTGGTGCACCCTATAGGGTGCACCTGCCTAATTCAAGTCCCATTGAAAACAGTGTAAAATCAACAATGTTCACGACCAAGTTTCTTGCACACCGACATCACTGGGGTTTCTCAAACAACAATCAGATTATTGTCTTGGTCTTTATCTTTCATTTCTTTTCAATTTTTAGTAGGTTAGCCAATTACATTTTTTAATATTCACACCAAAAGAAACACACCTCCCGAAAAGTGATACTTCCCGAGCCTGCAAGCAGCCATTTTACAAATGGCATCCCTCCACGTTCTAGGGCAATTAGGATCCATTTTTCAACCGTAATTTTGTCAAGTCTGCCCTCAGATTGAAGCTCAAAAACCAGGGAGTTGATCCTATGCTATATTTACACAATCCCACCATTTCTTTCACCAAACGGCATCCGTTTTCAAAAGAAATTGTGGGGGCACATTTCATGCAAATGAGCTCGCGTAGAAATTATCCTTACAATTAGGGTGGTGCACCCTATAGGGTGCACCTGCCTAATTCAAGTCCCATTGAAAACAGTGTAAAATCAACAATGTTCACGACCAAGTTTCTTGCACACCGACATCACTGGGGTTTCTCAAACAACAATCAGATTATTGTCTTGGTCTTTATCTTTCATTTCTTTTCAATTTTTAGTAGGTTAGCCAATTACATTTTTTAATATTCACACCAAAAGAAACACACCTCCCGAAAAGTGATACTTCCCGAGCCTGCAAGCAGCCATTTTACAAATGGCATCCCTCCACGTTCTAGGGCAATTAGGATCCATTTTTCAACCGTAATTTTGTCAAGTCTGCCCTCAGATTGAAGCTCAAAAACTAGGGAGTTGATCCTATGCTATATTTACACAATCCCACCATTTCTTTCACCAAACGGCATCCGTTTTCAAAAGAAATTGTGGGGGCACATTTCATGCAAATGAGCTCGCGTAGAAATTATCCTTACAATTAGGGTGGTGCACCCTATAGGGTGCACCTGCCTAATTCAAGTCCCATTGAAAACAGTGTAAAATCAACAATGTTCACGACCAAGTTTCTTGCACACCGACATCACTGGGGTTTCTCAAACAACAATCAGATTATTGTCTTGGTCTTTATCTTTCCATTTCTTTTCAATTTTTAGTAGGTTAGCCAATTACATTTTTTAATATTCACACCAAAAGAAACACACCTCCCGAAAAGTGATACTTCCCGAGCCTGCAAGCAGCCATTTTACAAATGGCATCCCTCCACGTTCTAGGGCAATTAGGATCCATTTTTCAACCGTAATTTTGTCAAGTCTGCCCTCAGATTGAAGCTCAAAAACCAGGGAGTTGATCCTATGCTATATTTACACAATCCCACCATTTCTTTCACCAAACGGCATCCGTTTTCAAAAGAAATTGTGGGGGCACATTTCATGCAAATGAGCTCGCGTAGAAATTATCCTTACAATTAGGGTGGTGCACCCTATAGGGTGCACCTGCCTAATTCAAGTCCCATTGAAAACAGTGTAAAATCAACAATGTTCACGACCAAGTTTCTTGCACACCGACATCACTGGGGTTTCTCAAACAACAATCAGATTATTGTCTTGGTCTTTATCTTTCATTTCTTTTCAATTTTTAGTAGGTTAGCCAATTACATTTTTTAATATTCACACCAAAAGAAACACACCTCCCGAAAAGTGATACTTCCCGAGCCTGCAAGCAGCCATTTTACAAATGGCATCCCTCCACGTTCTAGGGCAATTAGGATCCATTTTTCAACCGTAATTTTGTCAAGTCTGCCCTCAGATTGAAGCTCAAAAACCAGGGAGTTGATCCTATGCTATATTTACACAATCCCACCATTTCTTTCACCAAACGGCATCCGTTTTCAAAAGAAATTGTGGGGGCACATTTCATGCAAATGAGCTCGCGTAGAAATTATCCTTACAATTAGGGTGGTGCACCCTATAGGGTGCACCTGCCTAATTCAAGTCCCATTGAAAACAGTGTAAAATCAACAATGTTCACGACCAAGTTTCTTGCACACCGACATCACTGGGGTTTCTCAAACAACAATCAGATTATTGTCTTGGTCTTTATCTTTCATTTCTTTTCAATTTTTAGTAGGTTAGCCAATTACATTTTTTAATATTCACACCAAAAGAAACACACCTCCCGAAAAGTGATACTTCCCGAGCCTGCAAGCAGCCATTTTACAAATGGCATCCCTCCACGTTCTAGGGCAATTAGGATCCATTTTTCAACCGTAATTTTGTCAAGTCTGCCCTCAGATTGAAGCTCAAAAACCAGGGAGTTGATCCTATGCTATATTTACACAATCCCACCATTTCTTTCACCAAACGGCATCCGTTTTCAAAAGAAATTGTGGGGGCACATTTCATGCAAATGAGCTCGCGTAGAAATTATCCTTACAATTAGGGTGGTGCACCCTATAGGGTGCACCTGCCTAATTCAAGTCCCATTGAAAACAGTGTAAAATCAACAATGTTCACGACCAAGTTTCTTGCACACCGACATCACTGGGGTTTCTCAAACAACAATCAGATTATTGTCTTGGTCTTTATCTTTCATTTCTTTTCAATTTTTAGTAGGTTAGCCAATTCCTTTTTTTAATATTCACACCAAAAGAAACACACCTCCCGAAAAGTGATACTTCCCGAGCCTGCAAGCAGCCATTTTACAAATGGCATCCCTCCACGTTCTAGGGCAATTAGGATCCATTTTTCAACCGTAATTTTGTCAAGTCTGCCCTCAGATTGAAGCTCAAAAACTAGGGAGTTGATCCTATGCTATATTTACACAATCCCACCATTTCTTTCACCAAACGGCATCCGTTTTCAAAAGAAATTGTGGGGGCACATTTCATGCAAATGAGCTCGCGTAGAAATTATCCTTACAATTAGGGTGGTGCACCCTATAGGGTGCACCTGCCTAATTCAAGTCCCATTGAAAACAGTGTAAAATCAACAATGTTCACGACCAAGTTTCTTGCACACCGACATCACTGGGGTTTCTCAAACAACAATCAGATTATTGTCTTGGTCTTTATCTTTCCATTTCTTTTCAATTTTTAGTAGGTTAGCCAATTACATTTTTTAATATTCACACCAAAAGAAACACACCTCCCGAAAAGTGATACTTCCCGAGCCTGCAAGCAGCCATTTTACAAATGGCATCCCTCCACGTTCTAGGGCAATTAGGATCCATTTTTCAACCGTAATTTTGTCAAGTCTGCCCTCAGATTGAAGCTCAAAAACCAGGGAGTTGATCCTATGCTATATTTACACAATCCCACCATTTCTTTCACCAAACGGCATCCGTTTTCAAAAGAAATTGTGGGGGCACATTTCATGCAAATGAGCTCGCGTAGAAATTATCCTTACAATTAGGGTGGTGCACCCTATAGGGTGCACCTGCCTAATTCAAGTCCCATTGAAAACAGTGTAAAATCAACAATGTTCACGACCAAGTTTCTTGCACACCGACATCACTGGGGTTTCTCAAACAACAATCAGATTATTGTCTTGGTCTTTATCTTTCATTTCTTTTCAATTTTTAGTAGGTTAGCCAATTACATTTTTTAATATTCACACCAAAAGAAACACACCTCCCGAAAAGTGATACTTCCCGAGCCTGCAAGCAGCCATTTTACAAATGGCATCCCTCCACGTTCTAGGGCAATTAGGATCCATTTTTCAACCGTAATTTTGTCAAGTCTGCCCTCAGATTGAAGCTCAAAAACCAGGGAGTTGATCCTATGCTATATTTACACAATCCCACCATTTCTTTCACCAAACGGCATCCGTTTTCAAAAGAAATTGTGGGGGCACATTTCATGCAAATGAGCTCGCGTAGAAATTATCCTTACAATTAGGGTGGTGCACCCTATAGGGTGCACCTGCCTAATTCAAGTCCCATTGAAAACAGTGTAAAATCAACAATGTTCACGACCAAGTTTCTTGCACACCGACATCACTGGGGTTTCTCAAACAACAATCAGATTATTGTCTTGGTCTTTATCTTTCATTTCTTTTCAATTTTTAGTAGGTTAGCCAATTACATTTTTTAATATTCACACCAAAAGAAACACACCTCCCGAAAAGTGATACTTCCCGAGCCTGCAAGCAGCCATTTTACAAATGGCATCCCTCCACGTTCTAGGGCAATTAGGATCCATTTTTCAACCGTAATTTTGTCAAGTCTGCCCTCAGATTGAAGCTCAAAAACCAGGGAGTTGATCCTATGCTATATTTACACAATCCCACCATTTCTTTCACCAAACGGCATCCGTTTTCAAAAGAAATTGTGGGGGCACATTTCATGCAAATGAGCTCGCGTAGAAATTATCCTTACAATTAGGGTGGTGCACCCTATAGGGTGCACCTGCCTAATTCAAGTCCCATTGAAAACAGTGTAAAATCAACAATGTTCACGACCAAGTTTCTTGCACACCGACATCACTGGGGTTTCTCAAACAACAATCAGATTATTGTCTTGGTCTTTATCTTTCATTTCTTTTCAATTTTTAGTAGGTTAGCCAATTCCTTTTTTTAATATTCACACCAAAAGAAACACACCTCCCGAAAAGTGATACTTCCCGAGCCTGCAAGCAGCCATTTTACAAATGGCATCCCTCCACGTTCTAGGGCAATTAGGATCCATTTTTCAACCGTAATTTTGTCAAGTCTGCCCTCAGATTGAAGCTCAAAAACTAGGGAGTTGATCCTATGCTATATTTACACAATCCCACCATTTCTTTCACCAAACGGCATCCGTTTTCAAAAGAAATTGTGGGGGCACATTTCATGCAAATGAGCTCGCGTAGAAATTATCCTTACAATTAGGGTGGTGCACCCTATAGGGTGCACCTGCCTAATTCAAGTCCCATTGAAAACAGTGTAAAATCAACAATGTTCACGACCAAGTTTCTTGCACACCGACATCACTGGGGTTTCTCAAACAACAATCAGATTATTGTCTTGGTCTTTATCTTTCCATTTCTTTTCAATTTTTAGTAGGTTAGCCAATTACATTTTTTAATATTCACACCAAAAGAAACACACCTCCCGAAAAGTGATACTTCCCGAGCCTGCAAGCAGCCATTTTACAAATGGCATCCCTCCACGTTCTAGGGCAATTAGGATCCATTTTTCAACCGTAATTTTGTCAAGTCTGCCCTCAGATTGAAGCTCAAAAACCAGGGAGTTGATCCTATGCTATATTTACACAATCCCACCATTTCTTTCACCAAACGGCATCCGTTTTCAAAAGAAATTGTGGGGGCACATTTCATGCAAATGAGCTCGCGTAGAAATTATCCTTACAATTAGGGTGGTGCACCCTATAGGGTGCACCTGCCTAATTCAAGTCCCATTGAAAACAGTGTAAAATCAACAATGTTCACGACCAAGTTTCTTGCACACCGACATCACTGGGGTTTCTCAAACAACAATCAGATTATTGTCTTGGTCTTTATCTTTCATTTCTTTTCAATTTTTAGTAGGTTAGCCAATTACATTTTTTAATATTCACACCAAAAGAAACACACCTCCCGAAAAGTGATACTTCCCGAGCCTGCAAGCAGCCATTTTACAAATGGCATCCCTCCACGTTCTAGGGCAATTAGGATCCATTTTTCAACCGTAATTTTGTCAAGTCTGCCCTCAGATTGAAGCTCAAAAACCAGGGAGTTGATCCTATGCTATATTTACACAATCCCACCATTTCTTTCACCAAACGGCATCCGTTTTCAAAAGAAATTGTGGGGGCACATTTCATGCAAATGAGCTCGCGTAGAAATTATCCTTACAATTAGGGTGGTGCACCCTATAGGGTGCACCTGCCTAATTCAAGTCCCATTGAAAACAGTGTAAAATCAACAATGTTCACGACCAAGTTTCTTGCACACCGACATCACTGGGGTTTCTCAAACAACAATCAGATTATTGTCTTGGTCTTTATCTTTCCATTTCTTTTCAATTTTTAGTAGGTTAGCCAATTACATTTTTTAATATTCACACCAAAAGAAACACACCTCCCGAAAAGTGATACTTCCCGAGCCTGCAAGCAGCCATTTTACAAATGGCATCCCTCCACGTTCTAGGGCAATTAGGATCCATTTTTCAACCGTAATTTTGTCAAGTCTGCCCTCAGATTGAAGCTCAAAAACCAGGGAGTTGATCCTATGCTATATTTACACAATCCCACCATTTCTTTCACCAAACGGCATCCGTTTTCAAAAGAAATTGTGGGGGCACATTTCATGCAAATGAGCTCGCGTAGAAATTATCCTTACAATTAGGGTGGTGCACCCTATAGGGTGCACCTGCCTAATTCAAGTCCCATTGAAAACAGTGTAAAATCAACAATGTTCACGACCAAGTTTCTTGCACACCGACATCACTGGGGTTTCTCAAACAACAATCAGATTATTGTCTTGGTCTTTATCTTTCATTTCTTTTCAATTTTTAGTAGGTTAGCCAATTACATTTTTTAATATTCACACCAAAAGAAACACACCTCCCGAAAAGTGATACTTCCCGAGCCTGCAAGCAGCCATTTTACAAATGGCATCCCTCCACGTTCTAGGGCAATTAGGATCCATTTTTCAACCGTAATTTTGTCAAGTCTGCCCTCAGATTGAAGCTCAAAAACCAGGGAGTTGATCCTATGCTATATTTACACAATCCCACCATTTCTTTCACCAAACGGCATCCGTTTTCAAAAGAAATTGTGGGGGCACATTTCATGCAAATGAGCTCGCGTAGAAATTATCCTTACAATTAGGGTGGTGCACCCTATAGGGTGCACCTGCCTAATTCAAGTCCCATTGAAAACAGTGTAAAATCAACAATGTTCACGACCAAGTTTCTTGCACACCGACATCACTGGGGTTTCTCAAACAACAATCAGATTATTGTCTTGGTCTTTATCTTTCATTTCTTTTCAATTTTTAGTAGGTTAGCCAATTACATTTTTTAATATTCACACCAAAAGAAACACACCTCCCGAAAAGTGATACTTCCCGAGCCTGCAAGCAGCCATTTTACAAATGGCATCCCTCCACGTTCTAGGGCAATTAGGATCCATTTTTCAACCGTAATTTTGTCAAGTCTGCCCTCAGATTGAAGCTCAAAAACCAGGGAGTTGATCCTATGCTATATTTACACAATCCCACCATTTCTTTCACCAAACGGCATCCGTTTTCAAAAAAAATTGTGGGGGCACATTTCATGCAAATGAGCTCGCGTAGAAATTATCCTTACAATTAGGGTGGTGCACCCTATAGGGTGCACCTGCCTAATTCAAGTCCCATTGAAAACAGTGTAAAATCAACAATGTTCACGACCAAGTTTCTTGCACACCGACATCACTGGGGTTTCTCAAACAACAATCAGATTATTGTCTTGGTCTTTATCTTTCATTTCTTTTCAATTTTTAGTAGGTTAGCCAATTACATTTTTTAATATTCACACCAAAAGAAACACACCTCCCGAAAAGTGATACTTCCCGAGCCTGCAAGCAGCCATTTTACAAATGGCATCCCTCCACGTTCTAGGGCAATTAGGATCCATTTTTCAACCGTAATTTTGTCAAGTCTGCCCTCAGATTGAAGCTCAAAAACCAGGGAGTTGATCCTATGCTATATTTACACAATCCCACCATTTCTTTCACCAAACGGCATCCGTTTTCAAAAGAAATTGTGGGGGCACATTTCATGCAAATGAGCTCGCGTAGAAATTATCCTTACAATTAGGGTGGTGCACCCTATAGGGTGCACCTGCCTAATTCAAGTCCCATTGAAAACAGTGTAAAATCAACAATGTTCACGACCAAGTTTCTTGCACACCGACATCACTGGGGTTTCTCAAACAACAATCAGATTATTGTCTTGGTCTTTATCTTTCATTTCTTTTCAATTTTTAGTAGGTTAGCCAATTACATTTTTTAATATTCACACCAAAAGAAACACACCTCCCGAAAAGTGATACTTCCCGAGCCTGCAAGCAGCCATTTTACAAATGGCATCCCTACACGTTCTAGGGCAATTAGGATCCATTTTTCAACCGTAATTTTGTCAAGTCTGCCCTCAGATTGAAGCTCAAAAACTAGGGAGTTGATCCTATGCTATATTTACACAATCCCACCATTTCTTTCACCAAACGGCATCCGTTTTCAAAAGAAATTGTGGGGGCACATTTCATGCAAATGAGCTCGCGTAGAAATTATCCTTACAATTAGGGTGGTGCACCCTATAGGGTGCACCTGCCTAATTCAAGTCCCATTGAAAACAGTGTAAAATCAACAATGTTCACGACCAAGTTTCTTGCACACCGACATCACTGGGGTTTCTCAAACAACAATCAGATTATTGTCTTGGTCTTTATCTTTCCATTTCTTTTCAATTTTTAGTAGGTTAGCCAATTACATTTTTTAATATTCACACCAAAAGAAACACACCTCCCGAAAAGTGATACTTCCCGAGCCTGCAAGCAGCCATTTTACAAATGGCATCCCTCCACGTTCTAGGGCAATTAGGATCCATTTTTCAACCGTAATTTTGTCAAGTCTGCCCTCAGATTGAAGCTCAAAAACCAGGGAGTTGATCCTATGCTATATTTACACAATCCCACCATTTCTTTCACCAAACGGCATCCGTTTTCAAAAGAAATTGTGGGGGCACATTTCATGCAAATGAGCTCGCGTAGAAATTATCCTTACAATTAGGGTGGTGCACCCTATAGGGTGCACCTGCCTAATTCAAGTCCCATTGAAAACAGTGTAAAATCAACAATGTTCACGACCAAGTTTCTTGCACACCGACATCACTGGGGTTTCTCAAACAACAATCAGATTATTGTCTTGGTCTTTATCTTTCATTTCTTTTCAATTTTTAGTAGGTTAGCCAATTACATTTTTTAATATTCACACCAAAAGAAACACACCTCCCGAAAAGTGATACTTCCCGAGCCTGCAAGCAGCCATTTTACAAATGGCATCCCTCCACGTTCTAGGGCAATTAGGATCCATTTTTCAACCGTAATTTTGTCAAGTCTGCCCTCAGATTGAAGCTCAAAAACCAGGGAGTTGATCCTATGCTATATTTACACAATCCCACCATTTCTTTCACCAAACGGCATCCGTTTTCAAAAGAAATTGTGGGGGCACATTTCATGCAAATGAGCTCGCGTAGAAATTATCCTTACAATTAGGGTGGTGCACCCTATAGGGTGCACCTGCCTAATTCAAGTCCCATTGAAAACAGTGTAAAATCAACAATGTTCACGACCAAGTTTCTTGCACACCGACATCACTGGGGTTTCTCAAACAACAATCAGATTATTGTCTTGGTCTTTATCTTTCATTTCTTTTCAATTTTTAGTAGGTTAGCCAATTACATTTTTTAATATTCACACCAAAAGAAACACACCTCCCGAAAAGTGATACTTCCCGAGCCTGCAAGCAGCCATTTTACAAATGGCATCCCTCCACGTTCTAGGGCAATTAGGATCCATTTTTCAACCGTAATTTTGTCAAGTCTGCCCTCAGATTGAAGCTCAAAAACCAGGGAGTTGATCCTATGCTATATTTACACAATCCCACCATTTCTTTCACCAAACGGCATCCGTTTTCAAAAGAAATTGTGGGGGCACATTTCATGCAAATGAGCTCGCGTAGAAATTATCCTTACAATTAGGGTGGTGCACCCTATAGGGTGCACCTGCCTAATTCAAGTCCCATTGAAAACAGTGTAAAATCAACAATGTTCACGACCAAGTTTCTTGCACACCGACATCACTGGGGTTTCTCAAACAACAATCAGATTATTGTCTTGGTCTTTATCTTTCATTTCTTTTCAATTTTTAGTAGGTTAGCCAATTACATTTTTTAATATTCACACCAAAAGAAACACACCTCCCGAAAAGTGATACTTCCCGAGCCTGCAAGCAGCCATTTTACAAATGGCATCCCTACACGTTCTAGGGCAATTAGGATCCATTTTTCAACCGTAATTTTGTCAAGTCTGCCCTCAGATTGAAGCTCAAAAACTAGGGAGTTGATCCTATGCTATATTTACACAATCCCACCATTTCTTTCACCAAACGGCATCCGTTTTCAAAAGAAATTGTGGGGGCACATTTCATGCAAATGAGCTCGCGTAGAAATTATCCTTACAATTAGGGTGGTGCACCCTATAGGGTGCACCTGCCTAATTCAAGTCCCATTGAAAACAGTGTAAAATCAACAATGTTCACGACCAAGTTTCTTGCACACCGACATCACTGGGGTTTCTCAAACAACAATCAGATTATTGTCTTGGTCTTTATCTTTCCATTTCTTTTCAATTTTTAGTAGGTTAGCCAATTACATTTTTTAATATTCACACCAAAAGAAACACACCTCCCGAAAAGTGATACTTCCCGAGCCTGCAAGCAGCCATTTTACAAATGGCATCCCTCCACGTTCTAGGGCAATTAGGATCCATTTTTCAACCGTAATTTTGTCAAGTCTGCCCTCAGATTGAAGCTCAAAAACCAGGGAGTTGATCCTATGCTATATTTACACAATCCCACCATTTCTTTCACCAAACGGCATCCGTTTTCAAAAGAAATTGTGGGGGCACATTTCATGCAAATGAGCTCGCGTAGAAATTATCCTTACAATTAGGGTGGTGCACCCTATAGGGTGCACCTGCCTAATTCAAGTCCCATTGAAAACAGTGTAAAATCAACAATGTTCACGACCAAGTTTCTTGCACACCGACATCACTGGGGTTTCTCAAACAACAATCAGATTATTGTCTTGGTCTTTATCTTTCCATTTCTTTTCAATTTTTAGTAGGTTAGCCAATTACATTTTTTAATATTCACACCAAAAGAAACACACCTCCCGAAAAGTGATACTTCCCGAGCCTGCAAGCAGCCATTTTACAAATGGCATCCCTCCACGTTCTAGGGCAATTAGGATCCATTTTTCAACCGTAATTTTGTCAAGTCTGCCCTCAGATTGAAGCTCAAAAACCAGGGAGTTGATCCTATGCTATATTTACACAATCCCACCATTTCTTTCACCAAACGGCATCCGTTTTCAAAAGAAATTGTGGGGGCACATTTCATGCAAATGAGCTCGCGTAGAAATTATCCTTACAATTAGGGTGGTGCACCCTATAGGGTGCACCTGCCTAATTCAAGTCCCATTGAAAACAGTGTAAAATCAACAATGTTCACGACCAAGTTTCTTGCACACCGACATCACTGGGGTTTCTCAAACAACAATCAGATTATTGTCTTGGTCTTTATCTTTCATTTCTTTTCAATTTTTAGTAGGTTAGCCAATTACATTTTTTAATATTCACACCAAAAGAAACACACCTCCCGAAAAGTGATACTTCCCGAGCCTGCAAGCAGCCATTTTACAAATGGCATCCCTCCACGTTCTAGGGCAATTAGGATCCATTTTTCAACCGTAATTTTGTCAAGTCTGCCCTCAGATTGAAGCTCAAAAACCAGGGAGTTGATCCTATGCTATATTTACACAATCCCACCATTTCTTTCACCAAACGGCATCCGTTTTCAAAAGAAATTGTGGGGGCACATTTCATGCAAATGAGCTCGCGTAGAAATTATCCTTACAATTAGGGTGGTGCACCCTATAGGGTGCACCTGCCTAATTCAAGTCCCATTGAAAACAGTGTAAAATCAACAATGTTCACGACCAAGTTTCTTGCACACCGACATCACTGGGGTTTCTCAAACAACAATCAGATTATTGTCTTGGTCTTTATCTTTCATTTCTTTTCAATTTTTAGTAGGTTAGCCAATTACATTTTTTAATATTCACACCAAAAGAAACACACCTCCCGAAAAGTGATACTTCCCGAGCCTGCAAGCAGCCATTTTACAAATGGCATCCCTCCACGTTCTAGGGCAATTAGGATCCATTTTTCAACCGTAATTTTGTCAAGTCTGCCCTCAGATTGAAGCTCAAAAACCAGGGAGTTGATCCTATGCTATATTTACACAATCCCACCATTTCTTTCACCAAACGGCATCCGTTTTCAAAAGAAATTGTGGGGGCACATTTCATGCAAATGAGCTCGCGTAGAAATTATCCTTACAATTAGGGTGGTGCACCCTATAGGGTGCACCTGCCTAATTCAAGTCCCATTGAAAACAGTGTAAAATCAACAATGTTCACGACCAAGTTTCTTGCACACCGACATCACTGGGGTTTCTCAAACAACAATCAGATTATTGTCTTGGTCTTTATCTTTCATTTCTTTTCAATTTTTAGTAGGTTAGCCAATTACATTTTTTAATATTCACACCAAAAGAAACACACCTCCCGAAAAGTGATACTTCCCGAGCCTGCAAGCAGCCATTTTACAAATGGCATCCCTCCACGTTCTAGGGCAATTAGGATCCATTTTTCAACCGTAATTTTGTCAAGTCTGCCCTCAGATTGAAGCTCAAAAACCAGGGAGTTGATCCTATGCTATATTTACACAATCCCACCATTTCTTTCACCAAACGGCATCCGTTTTCAAAAGAAATTGTGGGGGCACATTTCATGCAAATGAGCTCGCGTAGAAATTATCCTTACAATTAGGGTGGTGCACCCTATAGGGTGCACCTGCCTAATTCAAGTCCCATTGAAAACAGTGTAAAATCAACAATGTTCACGACCAAGTTTCTTGCACACCGACATCACTGGGGTTTCTCAAACAACAATCAGATTATTGTCTTGGTCTTTATCTTTCATTTCTTTTCAATTTTTAGTAGGTTAGCCAATTACATTTTTTAATATTCACACCAAAAGAAACACACCTCCCGAAAAGTGATACTTCCCGAGCCTGCAAGCAGCCATTTTACAAATGGCATCCCTCCACGTTCTAGGGCAATTAGGATCCATTTTTCAACCGTAATTTTGTCAAGTCTGCCCTCAGATTGAAGCTCAAAAACTAGGGAGTTGATCCTATGCTATATTTACACAATCCCACCATTTCTTTCACCAAACGGCATCCGTTTTCAAAAGAAATTGTGGGGGCACATTTCATGCAAATGAGCTCGCGTAGAAATTATCCTTACAATTAGGGTGGTGCACCCTATAGGGTGCACCTGCCTAATTCAAGTCCCATTGAAAACAGTGTAAAATCAACAATGTTCACGACCAAGTTTCTTGCACACCGACATCACTGGGGTTTCTCAAACAACAATCAGATTATTGTCTTGGTCTTTATCTTTCCATTTCTTTTCAATTTTTAGTAGGTTAGCCAATTACATTTTTTAATATTCACACCAAAAGAAACACACCTCCCGAAAAGTGATACTTCCCGAGCCTGCAAGCAGCCATTTTACAAATGGCATCCCTCCACGTTCTAGGGCAATTAGGATCCATTTTTCAACCGTAATTTTGTCAAGTCTGCCCTCAGATTGAAGCTCAAAAACCAGGGAGTTGATCCTATGCTATATTTACACAATCCCACCATTTCTTTCACCAAACGGCATCCGTTTTCAAAAGAAATTGTGGGGGCACATTTCATGCAAATGAGCTCGCGTAGAAATTATCCTTACAATTAGGGTGGTGCACCCTATAGGGTGCACCTGCCTAATTCAAGTCCCATTGAAAACAGTGTAAAATCAACAATGTTCACGACCAAGTTTCTTGCACACCGACATCACTGGGGTTTCTCAAACAACAATCAGATTATTGTCTTGGTCTTTATCTTTCATTTCTTTTCAATTTTTAGTAGGTTAGCCAATTACATTTTTTAATATTCACACCAAAAGAAACACACCTCCCGAAAAGTGATACTTCCCGAGCCTGCAAGCAGCCATTTTACAAATGGCATCCCTCCACGTTCTAGGGCAATTAGGATCCATTTTTCAACCGTAATTTTGTCAAGTCTGCCCTCAGATTGAAGCTCAAAAACCAGGGAGTTGATCCTATGCTATATTTACACAATCCCACCATTTCTTTCACCAAACGGCATCCGTTTTCAAAAGAAATTGTGGGGGCACATTTCATGCAAATGAGCTCGCGTAGAAATTATCCTTACAATTAGGGTGGTGCACCCTATAGGGTGCACCTGCCTAATTCAAGTCCCATTGAAAACAGTGTAAAATCAACAATGTTCACGACCAAGTTTCTTGCACACCGACATCACTGGGGTTTCTCAAACAACAATCAGATTATTGTCTTGGTCTTTATCTTTCATTTCTTTTCAATTTTTAGTAGGTTAGCCAATTACATTTTTTAATATTCACACCAAAAGAAACACACCTCCCGAAAAGTGATACTTCCCGAGCCTGAAAGCAGCCATTTTACAAATGGCATCCCTCCACGTTCTAGGGCAATTAGGATCCATTTTTTTCAACCGTAATTTTGTCAAGTCTGCCCTCAGATTGAAGCTCAAAAACCAGGGAGTTGATCCTATGCTATATTTACACAATCCCACCATTTCTTTCACCAAACGGCATCCGTTTTCAAAAGAAATTGTGGGGGCACATTTCATGCAAATGAGCTCGCGTAGAAATTATCCTTACAATTAGGGTGGTGCACCCTATAGGGTGCACCTGCCTAATTCAAGTCCCATTGAAAACAGTGTAAAATCAACAATGTTCACGACCAAGTTTCTTGCACACCGACATCACTGGGGTTTCTCAAACAACAATCAGATTATTGTCTTGGTCTTTATCTTTCATTTCTTTTCAATTTTTAGTAGGTTAGCCAATTACATTTTTTAATATTCACACCAAAAGAAACACACCTCCCGAAAAGTGATACTTCCCGAGCCTGCAAGCAGCCATTTTACAAATGGCATCCCTCCACGTTCTAGGGCAATTAGGATCCATTTTTCAACCGTAATTTTGTCAAGTCTGCCCTCAGATTGAAGCTCAAAAACCAGGGAGTTGATCCTATGCTATATTTACACAATCCCACCATTTCTTTCACCAAACGGCATCCGTTTTCAAAAGAAATTGTGGGGGCACATTTCATGCAAATGAGCTCGCGTAGAAATTATCCTTACAATTAGGGTGGTGCACCCTATAGGGTGCACCTGCCTAATTCAAGTCCCATTGAAAACAGTGTAAAATCAACAATGTTCACGACCAAGTTTCTTGCACACCGACATCACTGGGGTTTCTCAAACAACAATCAGATTATTGTCTTGGTCTTTATCTTTCATTTCTTTTCAATTTTTAGTAGGTTAGCCAATTACATTTTTTAATATTTACACCAAAAGAAACACACCTCCCGAAAAGTGATATTTCCCGAGCCTGCAAGCAGCCATTTTACAAATGGCATCCCTCCACGTTCTAGGGCAATTAGGATCCATTTTTCAACCGTAATTTTGTCAAGTCTGCCCTCAGATTGAAGCTCAAAAACCAGGGAGTTGATCCTATGCTATATTTACACAATCCCACCATTTCTTTCACCAAACGGCATCCGTTTTCAAAAGAAATTGTGGGGGCACATTTCATGCAAATGAGCTCGCGTAGAAATTATCCTTACAATTAGGGTGGTGCACCCTATAGGGTGCACCTGCCTAATTCAAGTCCCATTGAAAACAGTGTAAAATCAACAATGTTCACGACCAAGTTTCTTGCACACCGACATCACTGGGGTTTCTCAAACAACAATCAGATTATTGTCTTGGTCTTTATCTTTCCATTTCTTTTCAATTTTTAGTAGGTTAGCCAATTACATTTTTTAATATTCACACCAAAAGAAACACACCTCCCGAAAAGTGATACTTCCCGAGCCTGCAAGCAGCCATTTTACAAATGGCATCCCTCCACGTTCTAGGGCAATTAGGATCCATTTTTCAACCGTAATTTTGTCAAGTCTGCCCTCAGATTGAAGCTCAAAAACCAGGGAGTTGATCCTATGCTATATTTACACAATCCCACCATTTCTTTCACCAAACGGCATCCGTTTTCAAAAGAAATTGTGGGGGCACATTTCATGCAAATGAGCTCGCGTAGAAATTATCCTTACAATTAGGGTGGTGCACCCTATAGGGTGCACCTGCCTAATTCAAGTCCCATTGAAAACAGTGTAAAATCAACAATGTTCACGACCAAGTTTCTTGCACACCGACATCACTGGGGTTTCTCAAACAACAATCAGATTATTGTCTTGGTCTTTATCTTTCATTTCTTTTCAATTTTTAGTAGGTTAGCCAATTACATTTTTTAATATTCACACCAAAAGAAACACACCTCCCGAAAAGTGATACTTCCCGAGCCTGCAAGCAGCCATTTTACAAATGGCATCCCTCCACGTTCTAGGGCAATTAGGATCCATTTTTCAACCGTAATTTTGTCAAGTCTGCCCTCAGATTGAAGCTCAAAAACCAGGGAGTTGATCCTATGCTATATTTACACAATCCCACCATTTCTTTCACCAAACGGCATCCGTTTTCAAAAGAAATTGTGGGGGCACATTTCATGCAAATGAGCTCGCGTAGAAATTATCCTTACAATTAGGGTGGTGCACCCTATAGGGTGCACCTGCCTAATTCAAGTCCCATTGAAAACAGTGTAAAATCAACAATGTTCACGACCAAGTTTCTTGCACACCGACATCACTGGGGTTTCTCAAACAACAATCAGATTATTGTCTTGGTCTTTATCTTTCATTTCTTTTCAATTTTTAGTAGGTTAGCCAATTACATTTTTTAATATTCACACCAAAAGAAACACACCTCCCGAAAAGTGATACTTCCCGAGCCTGAAAGCAGCCATTTTACAAATGGCATCCCTCCACGTTCTAGGGCAATTAGGATCCATTTTTTTCAACCGTAATTTTGTCAAGTCTGCCCTCAGATTGAAGCTCAAAAACCAGGGAGTTGATCCTATGCTATATTTACACAATCCCACCATTTCTTTCACCAAACGGCATCCGTTTTCAAAAGAAATTGTGGGGGCACATTTCATGCAAATGAGCTCGCGTAGAAATTATCCTTACAATTAGGGTGGTGCACCCTATAGGGTGCACCTGCCTAATTCAAGTCCCATTGAAAACAGTGTAAAATCAACAATGTTCACGACCAAGTTTCTTGCACACCGACATCACTGGGGTTTCTCAAACAACAATCAGATTATTGTCTTGGTCTTTATCTTTCATTTCTTTTCAATTTTTAGTAGGTTAGCCAATTACATTTTTTAATATTCACACCAAAAGAAACACACCTCCCGAAAAGTGATACTTCCCGAGCCTGCAAGCAGCCATTTTACAAATGGCATCCCTCCACGTTCTAGGGCAATTAGGATCCATTTTTCAACCGTAATTTTGTCAAGTCTGCCCTCAGATTGAAGCTCAAAAACCAGGGAGTTGATCCTATGCTATATTTACACAATCCCACCATTTCTTTCACCAAACGGCATCCGTTTTCAAAAGAAATTGTGGGGGCACATTTCATGCAAATGAGCTCGCGTAGAAATTATCCTTACAATTAGGGTGGTGCACCCTATAGGGTGCACCTGCCTAATTCAAGTCCCATTGAAAACAGTGTAAAATCAACAATGTTCACGACCAAGTTTCTTGCACACCGACATCACTGGGGTTTCTCAAACAACAATCAGATTATTGTCTTGGTCTTTATCTTTCATTTCTTTTCAATTTTTAGTAGGTTAGCCAATTACATTTTTTAATATTTACACCAAAAGAAACACACCTCCCGAAAAGTGATATTTCCCGAGCCTGCAAGCAGCCATTTTACAAATGGCATCCCTCCACGTTCTAGGGCAATTAGGATCCATTTTTCAACCGTAATTTTGTCAAGTCTGCCCTCAGATTGAAGCTCAAAAACCAGGGAGTTGATCCTATGCTATATTTACACAATCCCACCATTTCTTTCACCAAACGGCATCCGTTTTCAAAAGAAATTGTGGGGGCACATTTCATGCAAATGAGCTCGCGTAGAAATTATCCTTACAATTAGGGTGGTGCACCCTATAGGGTGCACCTGCCTAATTCAAGTCCCATTGAAAACAGTGTAAAATCAACAATGTTCACGACCAAGTTTCTTGCACACCGACATCACTGGGGTTTCTCAAACAACAATCAGATTATTGTCTTGGTCTTTATCTTTCATTTCTTTTCAATTTTTAGTAGGTTAGCCAATTACATTTTTTAATATTCACACCAAAAGAAACACACCTCCCGAAAAGTGATACTTCCCGAGCCTGCAAGCAGCCATTTTACAAATGGCATCCCTCCACGTTCTAGGGCAATTAGGATCCATTTTTCAACCGTAATTTTGTCAAGTCTGCCCTCAGATTGAAGCTCAAAAACCAGGGAGTTGATCCTATGCTATATTTACACAATCCCAC
Organism: Crossaster papposus; assembly: GCA_037893245.1. NCBI lineage: Eukaryota > Metazoa > Echinodermata > Asteroidea > Velatida > Solasteridae > Crossaster > Crossaster papposus. Next base: position 99,619 of record JBAIAA010000558.1, on the reverse strand, counting down.
CATTTCTTTCACCAAACGGCATCCGTTTTCAAAAAAAATTGTGGGGGCACATTTCATGCAAATGAGCTCGCGTAGAAATTATCCTTACAATTAGGGTGGTGCACCCTATAGGGTGCACCTGCCTAATTCAAGTCCCATTGAAAACAGTGTAAAATCAACAATGTTCACGACCAAGTTTCTTGCACACCGACATCACTGGGGTTTCTCAAACAACAATCAGATTATTGTCTTGGTCTTTATCTTTCATTTCTTTTCAATTTTTAGTAGGTTAGCCAATTACATTTTTTAATATTCACACCAAAAGAAACACACCTCCCGAAAAGTGATACTTCCCGAGCCTGCAAGCAGCCATTTTACAAATGGCATCCCTCCACGTTCTAGGGCAATTAGGATCCATTTTTCAACCGTAATTTTGTCAAGTCTGCCCTCAGATTGAAGCTCAAAAACCAGGGAGTTGATCCTATGCTATATTTACACAATCCCACCATTTCTTTCACCAAACGGCATCCGTTTTCAAAAGAAATTGTGGGGGCACATTTCATGCAAATGAGCTCGCGTAGAAATTATCCTTACAATTAGGGTGGTGCACCCTATAGGGTGCACCTGCCTAATTCAAGTCCCATTGAAAACAGTGTAAAATCAACAATGTTCACGACCAAGTTTCTTGCACACCGACATCACTGGGGTTTCTCAAACAACAATCAGATTATTGTCTTGGTCTTTATCTTTCATTTCTTTTCAATTTTTAGTAGGTTAGCCAATTACATTTTTTAATATTCACACCAAAAGAAACACACCTCCCGAAAAGTGATATTTCCCGAGCCTGCAAGCAGCCATTTTACAAATGGCATCCCTCCACGTTCTAGGGCAATTAGGATCCATTTTTCAACCGTAATTTTGTCAAGTCTGCCCTCAGATTGAAGCTCAAAAACCAGGGAGTTGATCCTATGCTATATTTACACAATCCCACCATTTCTTTCACCAAACGGCATCCGTTTTCAAAAGAAATTGTGGGGGCACATTTCATGCAAATGAGCTCGCGTAGAAATTATCCTTACAATTAGGGTGGTGCACCCTATAGGGTGCACCTGCCTAATTCAAGTCCCATTGAAAACAGTGTAAAATCAACAATGTTCACGACCAAGTTTCTTGCACACCGACATCACTGGGGTTTCTCAAACAACAATCAGATTATTGTCTTGGTCTTTATCTTTCATTTCTTTTCAATTTTTAGTAGGTTAGCCAATTACATTTTTTAATATTCACACCAAAAGAAACACACCTCCCGAAAAGTGATATTTCCCGAGCCTGCAAGCAGCCATTTTACAAATGGCATCCCTCCACGTTCTAGGGCAATTAGGATCCATTTTTCAACCGTAATTTTGTCAAGTCTGCCCTCAGATTGAAGCTCAAAAACCAGGGAGTTGATCCTATGCTATATTTACACAATCCCACCATTTCTTTCACCAAACGGCATCCGTTTTCAAAAGAAATTGTGGGGGCACATTTCATGCAAATGAGCTCGCGTAGAAATTATCCTTACAATTAGGGTGGTGCACCCTATAGGGTGCACCTGCCTAATTCAAGTCCCATTGAAAACAGTGTAAAATCAACAATGTTCACGACCAAGTTTCTTGCACACCGACATCACTGGGGTTTCTCAAACAACAATCAGATTATTGTCTTGGTCTTTATCTTTCATTTCTTTTCAATTTTTAGTAGGTTAGCCAATTACATTTTTTAATATTCACACCAAAAGAAACACACCTCCCGAAAAGTGATACTTCCCGAGCCTGCAAGCAGCCATTTTACAAATGGCATCCCTCCACGTTCTAGGGCAATTAGGATCCATTTTTCAACCGTAATTTTGTCAAGTCTGCCCTCAGATTGAAGCTCAAAAACCAGGGAGTTGATCCTATGCTATATTTACACAATCCCACCATTTCTTTCACCAAACGGCATCCGTTTTCAAAAGAAATTGTGGGGGCACATTTCATGCAAATGAGCTCGCGTAGAAATTATCCTTACAATTAGGGTGGTGCACCCTATAGGGTGCACCTGCCTAATTCAAGTCCCATTGAAAACAGTGTAAAATCAACAATGTTCACGACCAAGTTTCTTGCACACCGACATCACTGGGGTTTCTCAAACAACAATCAGATTATTGTCTTGGTCTTTATCTTTCATTTCTTTTCAATTTTTAGTAGGTTAGCCAATTACATTTTTTAATATTCACACCAAAAGAAACACACCTCCCGAAAAGTGATATTTCCCGAGCCTGCAAGCAGCCATTTTACAAATGGCATCCCTCCACGTTCTAGGGCAATTAGGATCCATTTTTCAACCGTAATTTTGTCAAGTCTGCCCTCAGATTGAAGCTCAAAAACCAGGGAGTTGATCCTATGCTATATTTACACAATCCCACCATTTCTTTCACCAAACGGCATCCGTTTTCAAAAGAAATTGTGGGGGCACATTTCATGCAAATGAGCTCGCGTAGAAATTATCCTTACAATTAGGGTGGTGCACCCTATAGGGTGCACCTGCCTAATTCAAGTCCCATTGAAAACAGTGTAAAATCAACAATGTTCACGACCAAGTTTCTTGCACACCGACATCACTGGGGTTTCTCAAACAACAATCAGATTATTGTCTTGGTCTTTATCTTTCATTTCTTTTCAATTTTTAGTAGGTTAGCCAATTACATTTTTTAATATTCACACCAAAAGAAACACACCTCCCGAAAAGTGATACTTCCCGAGCCTGCAAGCAGCCATTTTACAAATGGCATCCCTCCACGTTCTAGGGCAATTAGGATCCATTTTTCAACCGTAATTTTGTCAAGTCTGCCCTCAGATTGAAGCTCAAAAACCAGGGAGTTGATCCTATGCTATATTTACACAATCCCACCATTTCTTTCACCAAACGGCATCCGTTTTCAAAAGAAATTGTGGGGGCACATTTCATGCAAATGAGCTCGCGTAGAAATTATCCTTACAATTAGGGTGGTGCACCCTATAGGGTGCACCTGCCTAATTCAAGTCCCATTGAAAACAGTGTAAAATCAACAATGTTCACGACCAAGTTTCTTGCACACCGACATCACTGGGGTTTCTCAAACAACAATCAGATTATTGTCTTGGTCTTTATCTTTCCATTTCTTTTCAATTTTTAGTAGGTTAGCCAATTACATTTTTTAATATTCACACCAAAAGAAACACACCTCCCGAAAAGTGATACTTCCCGAGCCTGCAAGCAGCCATTTTACAAATGGCATCCCTCCACGTTCTAGGGCAATTAGGATCCATTTTTCAACCGTAATTTTGTCAAGTCTGCCCTCAGATTGAAGCTCAAAAACCAGGGAGTTGATCCTATGCTATATTTACACAATCCCACCATTTCTTTCACCAAACGGCATCCGTTTTCAAAAGAAATTGTGGGGGCACATTTCATGCAAATGAGCTCGCGTAGAAATTATCCTTACAATTAGGGTGGTGCACCCTATAGGGTGCACCTGCCTAATTCAAGTCCCATTGAAAACAGTGTAAAATCAACAATGTTCACGACCAAGTTTCTTGCACACCGACATCACTGGGGTTTCTCAAACAACAATCAGATTATTGTCTTGGTCTTTATCTTTCCATTTCTTTTCAATTTTTAGTAGGTTAGCCAATTACATTTTTTAATATTCACACCAAAAGAAACACACCTCCCGAAAAGTGATACTTCCCGAGCCTGCAAGCAGCCATTTTACAAATGGCATCCCTCCACGTTCTAGGGCAATTAGGATCCATTTTTCAACCGTAATTTTGTCAAGTCTGCCCTCAGATTGAAGCTCAAAAACCAGGGAGTTGATCCTATGCTATATTTACACAATCCCACCATTTCTTTCACCAAACGGCATCCGTTTTCAAAAGAAATTGTGGGGGCACATTTCATGCAAATGAGCTCGCGTAGAAATTATCCTTACAATTAGGGTGGTGCACCCTATAGGGTGCACCTGCCTAATTCAAGTCCCATTGAAAACAGTGTAAAATCAACAATGTTCACGACCAAGTTTCTTGCACACCGACATCACTGGGGTTTCTCAAACAACAATCAGATTATTGTCTTGGTCTTTATCTTTCATTTCTTTTCAATTTTTAGTAGGTTAGCCAATTACATTTTTTAATATTCACACCAAAAGAAACACACCTCCCGAAAAGTGATACTTCCCGAGCCTGCAAGCAGCCATTTTACAAATGGCATCCCTCCACGTTCTAGGGCAATTAGGATCCATTTTTCAACCGTAATTTTGTCAAGTCTGCCCTCAGATTGAAGCTCAAAAACCAGGGAGTTGATCCTATGCTATATTTACACAATCCCACCATTTCTTTCACCAAACGGCATCCGTTTTCAAAAGAAATTGTGGGGGCACATTTCATGCAAATGAGCTCGCGTAGAAATTATCCTTACAATTAGGGTGGTGCACCCTATAGGGTGCACCTGCCTAATTCAAGTCCCATTGAAAACAGTGTAAAATCAACAATGTTCACGACCAAGTTTCTTGCACACCGACATCACTGGGGTTTCTCAAACAACAATCAGATTATTGTCTTGGTCTTTATCTTTCATTTCTTTTCAATTTTTAGTAGGTTAGCCAATTACATTTTTTAATATTCACACCAAAAGAAACACACCTCCCGAAAAGTGATACTTCCCGAGCCTGCAAGCAGCCATTTTACAAATGGCATCCCTCCACGTTCTAGGGCAATTAGGATCCATTTTTCAACCGTAATTTTGTCAAGTCTGCCCTCAGATTGAAGCTCAAAAACCAGGGAGTTGATCCTATGCTATATTTACACAATCCCACCATTTCTTTCACCAAACGGCATCCGTTTTCAAAAGAAATTGTGGGGGCACATTTCATGCAAATGAGCTCGCGTAGAAATTATCCTTACAATTAGGGTGGTGCACCCTATAGGGTGCACCTGCCTAATTCAAGTCCCATTGAAAACAGTGTAAAATCAACAATGTTCACGACCAAGTTTCTTGCACACCGACATCACTGGGGTTTCTCAAACAACAATCAGATTATTGTCTTGGTCTTTATCTTTCATTTCTTTTCAATTTTTAGTAGGTTAGCCAATTACATTTTTTAATATTCACACCAAAAGAAACACACCTCCCGAAAAGTGATACTTCCCGAGCCTGCAAGCAGCCATTTTACAAATGGCATCCCTCCACGTTCTAGGGCAATTAGGATCCATTTTTCAACCGTAATTTTGTCAAGTCTGCCCTCAGATTGAAGCTCAAAAACCAGGGAGTTGATCCTATGCTATATTTACACAATCCCACCATTTCTTTCACCAAACGGCATCCGTTTTCAAAAGAAATTGTGGGGGCACATTTCATGCAAATGAGCTCGCGTAGAAATTATCCTTACAATTAGGGTGGTGCACCCTATAGGGTGCACCTGCCTAATTCAAGTCCCATTGAAAACAGTGTAAAATCAACAATGTTCACGACCAAGTTTCTTGCACACCGACATCACTGGGGTTTCTCAAACAACAATCAGATTATTGTCTTGGTCTTTATCTTTCATTTCTTTTCAATTTTTAGTAGGTTAGCCAATTACATTTTTTAATATTCACACCAAAAGAAACACACCTCCCGAAAAGTGATACTTCCCGAGCCTGCAAGCAGCCATTTTACAAATGGCATCCCTCCACGTTCTAGGGCAATTAGGATCCATTTTTCAACCGTAATTTTGTCAAGTCTGCCCTCAGATTGAAGCTCAAAAACTAGGGAGTTGATCCTATGCTATATTTACACAATCCCACCATTTCTTTCACCAAACGGCATCCGTTTTCAAAAGAAATTGTGGGGGCACATTTCATGCAAATGAGCTCGCGTAGAAATTATCCTTACAATTAGGGTGGTGCACCCTATAGGGTGCACCTGCCTAATTCAAGTCCCATTGAAAACAGTGTAAAATCAACAATGTTCACGACCAAGTTTCTTGCACACCGACATCACTGGGGTTTCTCAAACAACAATCAGATTATTGTCTTGGTCTTTATCTTTCCATTTCTTTTCAATTTTTAGTAGGTTAGCCAATTACATTTTTTAATATTCACACCAAAAGAAACACACCTCCCGAAAAGTGATACTTCCCGAGCCTGCAAGCAGCCATTTTACAAATGGCATCCCTCCACGTTCTAGGGCAATTAGGATCCATTTTTCAACCGTAATTTTGTCAAGTCTGCCCTCAGATTGAAGCTCAAAAACCAGGGAGTTGATCCTATGCTATATTTACACAATCCCACCATTTCTTTCACCAAACGGCATCCGTTTTCAAAAGAAATTGTGGGGGCACATTTCATGCAAATGAGCTCGCGTAGAAATTATCCTTACAATTAGGGTGGTGCACCCTATAGGGTGCACCTGCCTAATTCAAGTCCCATTGAAAACAGTGTAAAATCAACAATGTTCACGACCAAGTTTCTTGCACACCGACATCACTGGGGTTTCTCAAACAACAATCAGATTATTGTCTTGGTCTTTATCTTTCATTTCTTTTCAATTTTTAGTAGGTTAGCCAATTACATTTTTTAATATTCACACCAAAAGAAACACACCTCCCGAAAAGTGATACTTCCCGAGCCTGCAAGCAGCCATTTTACAAATGGCATCCCTCCACGTTCTAGGGCAATTAGGATCCATTTTTCAACCGTAATTTTGTCAAGTCTGCCCTCAGATTGAAGCTCAAAAACCAGGGAGTTGATCCTATGCTATATTTACACAATCCCACCATTTCTTTCACCAAACGGCATCCGTTTTCAAAAGAAATTGTGGGGGCACATTTCATGCAAATGAGCTCGCGTAGAAATTATCCTTACAATTAGGGTGGTGCACCCTATAGGGTGCACCTGCCTAATTCAAGTCCCATTGAAAACAGTGTAAAATCAACAATGTTCACGACCAAGTTTCTTGCACACCGACATCACTGGGGTTTCTCAAACAACAATCAGATTATTGTCTTGGTCTTTATCTTTCATTTCTTTTCAATTTTTAGTAGGTTAGCCAATTACATTTTTTAATATTCACACCAAAAGAAACACACCTCCCGAAAAGTGATACTTCCCGAGCCTGAAAGCAGCCATTTTACAAATGGCATCCCTCCACGTTCTAGGGCAATTAGGATCCATTTTTTTCAACCGTAATTTTGTCAAGTCTGCCCTCAGATTGAAGCTCAAAAACCAGGGAGTTGATCCTATGCTATATTTACACAATCCCACCATTTCTTTCACCAAACGGCATCCGTTTTCAAAAGAAATTGTGGGGGCACATTTCATGCAAATGAGCTCGCGTAGAAATTATCCTTACAATTAGGGTGGTGCACCCTATAGGGTGCACCTGCCTAATTCAAGTCCCATTGAAAACAGTGTAAAATCAACAATGTTCACGACCAAGTTTCTTGCACACCGACATCACTGGGGTTTCTCAAACAACAATCAGATTATTGTCTTGGTCTTTATCTTTCATTTCTTTTCAATTTTTAGTAGGTTAGCCAATTACATTTTTTAATATTCACACCAAAAGAAACACACCTCCCGAAAAGTGATACTTCCCGAGCCTGCAAGCAGCCATTTTACAAATGGCATCCCTCCACGTTCTAGGGCAATTAGGATCCATTTTTCAACCGTAATTTTGTCAAGTCTGCCCTCAGATTGAAGCTCAAAAACCAGGGAGTTGATCCTATGCTATATTTACACAATCCCACCATTTCTTTCACCAAACGGCATCCGTTTTCAAAAGAAATTGTGGGGGCACATTTCATGCAAATGAGCTCGCGTAGAAATTATCCTTACAATTAGGGTGGTGCACCCTATAGGGTGCACCTGCCTAATTCAAGTCCCATTGAAAACAGTGTAAAATCAACAATGTTCACGACCAAGTTTCTTGCACACCGACATCACTGGGGTTTCTCAAACAACAATCAGATTATTGTCTTGGTCTTTATCTTTCATTTCTTTTCAATTTTTAGTAGGTTAGCCAATTACATTTTTTAATATTTACACCAAAAGAAACACACCTCCCGAAAAGTGATATTTCCCGAGCCTGCAAGCAGCCATTTTACAAATGGCATCCCTCCACGTTCTAGGGCAATTAGGATCCATTTTTCAACCGTAATTTTGTCAAGTCTGCCCTCAGATTGAAGCTCAAAAACCAGGGAGTTGATCCTATGCTATATTTACACAATCCCACCATTTCTTTCACCAAACGGCATCCGTTTTCAAAAGAAATTGTGGGGGCACATTTCATGCAAATGAGCTCGCGTAGAAATTATCCTTACAATTAGGGTGGTGCACCCTATAGGGTGCACCTGCCTAATTCAAGTCCCATTGAAAACAGTGTAAAATCAACAATGTTCACGACCAAGTTTCTTGCACACCGACATCACTGGGGTTTCTCAAACAACAATCAGATTATTGTCTTGGTCTTTATCTTTCCATTTCTTTTCAATTTTTAGTAGGTTAGCCAATTACATTTTTTAATATTCACACCAAAAGAAACACACCTCCCGAAAAGTGATACTTCCCGAGCCTGCAAGCAGCCATTTTACAAATGGCATCCCTCCACGTTCTAGGGCAATTAGGATCCATTTTTCAACCGTAATTTTGTCAAGTCTGCCCTCAGATTGAAGCTCAAAAACCAGGGAGTTGATCCTATGCTATATTTACACAATCCCACCATTTCTTTCACCAAACGGCATCCGTTTTCAAAAGAAATTGTGGGGGCACATTTCATGCAAATGAGCTCGCGTAGAAATTATCCTTACAATTAGGGTGGTGCACCCTATAGGGTGCACCTGCCTAATTCAAGTCCCATTGAAAACAGTGTAAAATCAACAATGTTCACGACCAAGTTTCTTGCACACCGACATCACTGGGGTTTCTCAAACAACAATCAGATTATTGTCTTGGTCTTTATCTTTCATTTCTTTTCAATTTTTAGTAGGTTAGCCAATTACATTTTTTAATATTCACACCAAAAGAAACACACCTCCCGAAAAGTGATACTTCCCGAGCCTGCAAGCAGCCATTTTACAAATGGCATCCCTCCACGTTCTAGGGCAATTAGGATCCATTTTTCAACCGTAATTTTGTCAAGTCTGCCCTCAGATTGAAGCTCAAAAACCAGGGAGTTGATCCTATGCTATATTTACACAATCCCACCATTTCTTTCACCAAACGGCATCCGTTTTCAAAAGAAATTGTGGGGGCACATTTCATGCAAATGAGCTCGCGTAGAAATTATCCTTACAATTAGGGTGGTGCACCCTATAGGGTGCACCTGCCTAATTCAAGTCCCATTGAAAACAGTGTAAAATCAACAATGTTCACGACCAAGTTTCTTGCACACCGACATCACTGGGGTTTCTCAAACAACAATCAGATTATTGTCTTGGTCTTTATCTTTCATTTCTTTTCAATTTTTAGTAGGTTAGCCAATTACATTTTTTAATATTCACACCAAAAGAAACACACCTCCCGAAAAGTGATACTTCCCGAGCCTGAAAGCAGCCATTTTACAAATGGCATCCCTCCACGTTCTAGGGCAATTAGGATCCATTTTTTTCAACCGTAATTTTGTCAAGTCTGCCCTCAGATTGAAGCTCAAAAACCAGGGAGTTGATCCTATGCTATATTTACACAATCCCACCATTTCTTTCACCAAACGGCATCCGTTTTCAAAAGAAATTGTGGGGGCACATTTCATGCAAATGAGCTCGCGTAGAAATTATCCTTACAATTAGGGTGGTGCACCCTATAGGGTGCACCTGCCTAATTCAAGTCCCATTGAAAACAGTGTAAAATCAACAATGTTCACGACCAAGTTTCTTGCACACCGACATCACTGGGGTTTCTCAAACAACAATCAGATTATTGTCTTGGTCTTTATCTTTCATTTCTTTTCAATTTTTAGTAGGTTAGCCAATTACATTTTTTAATATTCACACCAAAAGAAACACACCTCCCGAAAAGTGATACTTCCCGAGCCTGCAAGCAGCCATTTTACAAATGGCATCCCTCCACGTTCTAGGGCAATTAGGATCCATTTTTCAACCGTAATTTTGTCAAGTCTGCCCTCAGATTGAAGCTCAAAAACCAGGGAGTTGATCCTATGCTATATTTACACAATCCCACCATTTCTTTCACCAAACGGCATCCGTTTTCAAAAGAAATTGTGGGGGCACATTTCATGCAAATGAGCTCGCGTAGAAATTATCCTTACAATTAGGGTGGTGCACCCTATAGGGTGCACCTGCCTAATTCAAGTCCCATTGAAAACAGTGTAAAATCAACAATGTTCACGACCAAGTTTCTTGCACACCGACATCACTGGGGTTTCTCAAACAACAATCAGATTATTGTCTTGGTCTTTATCTTTCATTTCTTTTCAATTTTTAGTAGGTTAGCCAATTACATTTTTTAATATTTACACCAAAAGAAACACACCTCCCGAAAAGTGATATTTCCCGAGCCTGCAAGCAGCCATTTTACAAATGGCATCCCTCCACGTTCTAGGGCAATTAGGATCCATTTTTCAACCGTAATTTTGTCAAGTCTGCCCTCAGATTGAAGCTCAAAAACCAGGGAGTTGATCCTATGCTATATTTACACAATCCCACCATTTCTTTCACCAAACGGCATCCGTTTTCAAAAGAAATTGTGGGGGCACATTTCATGCAAATGAGCTCGCGTAGAAATTATCCTTACAATTAGGGTGGTGCACCCTATAGGGTGCACCTGCCTAATTCAAGTCCCATTGAAAACAGTGTAAAATCAACAATGTTCACGACCAAGTTTCTTGCACACCGACATCACTGGGGTTTCTCAAACAACAATCAGATTATTGTCTTGGTCTTTATCTTTCATTTCTTTTCAATTTTTAGTAGGTTAGCCAATTACATTTTTTAATATTCACACCAAAAGAAACACACCTCCCGAAAAGTGATACTTCCCGAGCCTGCAAGCAGCCATTTTACAAATGGCATCCCTCCACGTTCTAGGGCAATTAGGATCCATTTTTCAACCGTAATTTTGTCAAGTCTGCCCTCAGATTGAAGCTCAAAAACCAGGGAGTTGATCCTATGCTATATTTACACAATCCCACCATTTCTTTCACCAAACGGCATCCGTTTTCAAAAGAAATTGTGGGGGCACATTTCATGCAAATGAGCTCGCGTAGAAATTATCCTTACAATTAGGGTGGTGCACCCTATAGGGTGCACCTGCCTAATTCAAGTCCCATTGAAAACAGTGTAAAATCAACAATGTTCACGACCAAGTTTCTTGCACACCGACATCACTGGGGTTTCTCAAACAACAATCAGATTATTGTCTTGGTCTTTATCTTTCATTTCTTTTCAATTTTTAGTAGGTTAGCCAATTACATTTTTTAATATTCACACCAAAAGAAACACACCTCCCGAAAAGTGATACTTCCCGAGCCTGCAAGCAGCCATTTTACAAATGGCATCCCTCCACGTTCTAGGGCAATTAGGATCCATTTTTCAACCGTAATTTTGTCAAGTCTGCCCTCAGATTGAAGCTCAAAAACCAGGGAGTTGATCCTATGCTATATTTACACAATCCCACCATTTCTTTCACCAAACGGCATCCGTTTTCAAAAGAAATTGTGGGGGCACATTTCATGCAAATGAGCTCGCGTAGAAATTATCCTTACAATTAGGGTGGTGCACCCTATAGGGTGCACCTGCCTAATTCAAGTCCCATTGAAAACAGTGTAAAATCAACAATGTTCACGACCAAGTTTCTTGCACACCGACATCACTGGGGTTTCTCAAACAACAATCAGATTATTGTCTTGGTCTTTATCTTTCATTTCTTTTCAATTTTTAGTAGGTTAGCCAATTACATTTTTTAATATTCACACCAAAAGAAACACACCTCCCGAAAAGTGATATTTCCCGAGCCTGCAAGCAGCCATTTTACAAATGGCATCCCTCCACGTTCTAGGGCAATTAGGATCCATTTTTCAACCGTAATTTTGTCAAGTCTGCCCTCAGATTGAAGCTCAAAAACCAGGGAGTTGATCCTATGCTATATTTACACAATCCCACCATTTCTTTCACCAAACGGCATCCGTTTTCAAAAGAAATTGTGGGGGCACATTTCATGCAAATGAGCTCGCGTAGAAATTATCCTTACAATTAGGGTGGTGCACCCTATAGGGTGCACCTGCCTAATTCAAGTCCCATTGAAAACAGTGTAAAATCAACAATGTTCACGACCAAGTTTCTTGCACACCGACATCACTGGGGTTTCTCAAACAACAATCAGATTATTGTCTTGGTCTTTATCTTTCATTTCTTTTCAATTTTTAGTAGGTTAGCCAATTACATTTTTTAATATTCACACCAAAAGAAACACACCTCCCGAAAAGTGATATTTCCCGAGCCTGCAAGCAGCCATTTTACAAATGGCATCCCTCCACGTTCTAGGGCAATTAGGATCCATTTTTCAACCGTAATTTTGTCAAGTCTGCCCTCAGATTGAAGCTCAAAAACCAGGGAGTTGATCCTATGCTATATTTACACAATCCCACCATTTCTTTCACCAAACGGCATCCGTTTTCAAAAGAAATTGTGGGGGCACATTTCATGCAAATGAGCTCGCGTAGAAATTATCCTTACAATTAGGGTGGTGCACCCTATAGGGTGCACCTGCCTAATTCAAGTCCCATTGAAAACAGTGTAAAATCAACAATGTTCACGACCAAGTTTCTTGCACACCGACATCACTGGGGTTTCTCAAACAACAATCAGATTATTGTCTTGGTCTTTATCTTTCATTTCTTTTCAATTTTTAGTAGGTTAGCCAATTACATTTTTTAATATTCACACCAAAAGAAACACACCTCCCGAAAAGTGATACTTCCCGAGCCTGCAAGCAGCCATTTTACAAATGGCATCCCTCCACGTTCTAGGGCAATTAGGATCCATTTTTCAACCGTAATTTTGTCAAGTCTGCCCTCAGATTGAAGCTCAAAAACCAGGGAGTTGATCCTATGCTATATTTACACAATCCCACCATTTCTTTCACCAAACGGCATCCGTTTTCAAAAGAAATTGTGGGGGCACATTTCATGCAAATGAGCTCGCGTAGAAATTATCCTTACAATTAGGGTGGTGCACCCTATAGGGTGCACCTGCCTAATTCAAGTCCCATTGAAAACAGTGTAAAATCAACAATGTTCACGACCAAGTTTCTTGCACACCGACATCACTGGGGTTTCTCAAACAACAATCAGATTATTGTCTTGGTCTTTATCTTTCATTTCTTTTCAATTTTTAGTAGGTTAGCCAATTACATTTTTTAATATTCACACCAAAAGAAACACACCTCCCGAAAAGTGATATTTCCCGAGCCTGCAAGCAGCCATTTTACAAATGGCATCCCTCCACGTTCTAGGGCAATTAGGATCCATTTTTCAACCGTAATTTTGTCAAGTCTGCCCTCAGATTGAAGCTCAAAAACCAGGGAGTTGATCCTATGCTATATTTACACAATCCCACCATTTCTTTCACCAAACGGCATCCGTTTTCAAAAGAAATTGTGGGGGCACATTTCATGCAAATGAGCTCGCGTAGAAATTATCCTTACAATTAGGGTGGTGCACCCTATAGGGTGCACCTGCCTAATTCAAGTCCCATTGAAAACAGTGTAAAATCAACAATGTTCACGACCAAGTTTCTTGCACACCGACATCACTGGGGTTTCTCAAACAACAATCAGATTATTGTCTTGGTCTTTATCTTTCATTTCTTTTCAATTTTTAGTAGGTTAGCCAATTACATTTTTTAATATTCACACCAAAAGAAACACACCTCCCGAAAAGTGATACTTCCCGAGCCTGCAAGCAGCCATTTTACAAATGGCATCCCTCCACGTTCTAGGGCAATTAGGATCCATTTTTCAACCGTAATTTTGTCAAGTCTGCCCTCAGATTGAAGCTCAAAAACCAGGGAGTTGATCCTATGCTATATTTACACAATCCCACCATTTCTTTCACCAAACGGCATCCGTTTTCAAAAGAAATTGTGGGGGCACATTTCATGCAAATGAGCTCGCGTAGAAATTATCCTTACAATTAGGGTGGTGCACCCTATAGGGTGCACCTGCCTAATTCAAGTCCCATTGAAAACAGTGTAAAATCAACAATGTTCACGACCAAGTTTCTTGCACACCGACATCACTGGGGTTTCTCAAACAACAATCAGATTATTGTCTTGGTCTTTATCTTTCATTTCTTTTCAATTTTTAGTAGGTTAGCCAATTACATTTTTTAATATTCACACCAAAAGAAACACACCTCCCGAAAAGTGATATTTCCCGAGCCTGCAAGCAGCCATTTTACAAATGGCATCCCTCCACGTTCTAGGGCAATTAGGATCCATTTTTCAACCGTAATTTTGTCAAGTCTGCCCTCAGATTGAAGCTCAAAAACCAGGGAGTTGATCCTATGCTATATTTACACAATCCCACCATTTCTTTCACCAAACGGCATCCGTTTTCAAAAGAAATTGTGGGGGCACATTTCATGCAAATGAGCTCGCGTAGAAATTATCCTTACAATTAGGGTGGTGCACCCTATAGGGTGCACCTGCCTAATTCAAGTCCCATTGAAAACAGTGTAAAATCAACAATGTTCACGACCAAGTTTCTTGCACACCGACATCACTGGGGTTTCTCAAACAACAATCAGATTATTGTCTTGGTCTTTATCTTTCATTTCTTTTCAATTTTTAGTAGGTTAGCCAATTACATTTTTTAATATTCACACCAAAAGAAACACACCTCCCGAAAAGTGATACTTCCCGAGCCTGCAAGCAGCCATTTTACAAATGGCATCCCTCCACGTTCTAGGGCAATTAGGATCCATTTTTCAACCGTAATTTTGTCAAGTCTGCCCTCAGATTGAAGCTCAAAAACCAGGGAGTTGATCCTATGCTATATTTACACAATCCCACCATTTCTTTCACCAAACGGCATCCGTTTTCAAAAGAAATTGTGGGGGCACATTTCATG
This sequence comes from Crossaster papposus, assembly GCA_037893245.1. Classification (NCBI taxonomy): domain Eukaryota; kingdom Metazoa; phylum Echinodermata; class Asteroidea; order Velatida; family Solasteridae; genus Crossaster; species Crossaster papposus. The sequence continues at coordinate 84,518 of JBAIAA010000558.1, read as the reverse complement.
CAAATGAGCTCGCGTAGAAATTATCCTTACAATTAGGGTGGTGCACCCTATAGGGTGCACCTGCCTAATTCAAGTCCCATTGAAAACAGTGTAAAATCAACAATGTTCACGACCAAGTTTCTTGCACACCGACATCACTGGGGTTTCTCAAACAACAATCAGATTATTGTCTTGGTCTTTATCTTTCATTTCTTTTCAATTTTTAGTAGGTTAGCCAATTACATTTTTTAATATTCACACCAAAAGAAACACACCTCCCGAAAAGTGATATTTCCCGAGCCTGCAAGCAGCCATTTTACAAATGGCATCCCTCCACGTTCTAGGGCAATTAGGATCCATTTTTCAACCGTAATTTTGTCAAGTCTGCCCTCAGATTGAAGCTCAAAAACCAGGGAGTTGATCCTATGCTATATTTACACAATCCCACCATTTCTTTCACCAAACGGCATCCGTTTTCAAAAGAAATTGTGGGGGCACATTTCATGCAAATGAGCTCGCGTAGAAATTATCCTTACAATTTGGGTGGTGCACCCTATAGGGTGCACCTGCCTAATTCAAGTCCCATTGAAAACAGTGTAAAATCAACAATGTTCACGACCAAGTTTCTTGCACACCGACATCACTGGGGTTTCTCAAACAACAATCAGATTATTGTCTTGGTCTTTATCTTTCATTTCTTTTCAATTTTTAGTAGGTTAGCCAATTACATTTTTTAATATTCACACCAAAAGAAACACACCTCCCGAAAAGTGATACTTCCCGAGCCTGCAAGCAGCCATTTTACAAATGGCATCCCTCCACGTTCTAGGGCAATTAGGATCCATTTTTCAACCGTAATTTTGTCAAGTCTGCCCTCAGATTGAAGCTCAAAAACTAGGGAGTTGATCCTATGCTATATTTACACAATCCCACCATTTCTTTCACCAAACGGCATCCGTTTTCAAAAGAAATTGTGGGGGCACATTTCATGCAAATGAGCTCGCGTAGAAATTATCCTTACAATTAGGGTGGTGCACCCTATAGGGTGCACCTGCCTAATTCAAGTCCCATTGAAAACAGTGTAAAATCAACAATGTTCACGACCAAGTTTCTTGCACACCGACATCACTGGGGTTTCTCAAACAACAATCAGATTATTGTCTTGGTCTTTATCTTTCATTTCTTTTCAATTTTTAGTAGGTTAGCCAATTACATTTTTTAATATTCACACCAAAAGAAACACACCTCCCGAAAAGTGATATTTCCCGAGCCTGCAAGCAGCCATTTTACAAATGGCATCCCTCCACGTTCTAGGGCAATTAGGATCCATTTTTCAACCGTAATTTTGTCAAGTCTGCCCTCAGATTGAAGCTCAAAAACCAGGGAGTTGATCCTATGCTATATTTACACAATCCCACCATTTCTTTCACCAAACGGCATCCGTTTTCAAAAGAAATTGTGGGGGCACATTTCATGCAAATGAGCTCGCGTAGAAATTATCCTTACAATTAGGGTGGTGCACCCTATAGGGTGCACCTGCCTAATTCAAGTCCCATTGAAAACAGTGTAAAATCAACAATGTTCACGACCAAGTTTCTTGCACACCGACATCACTGGGGTTTCTCAAACAACAATCAGATTATTGTCTTGGTCTTTATCTTTCATTTCTTTTCAATTTTTAGTAGGTTAGCCAATTACATTTTTTAATATTCACACCAAAAGAAACACACCTCCCGAAAAGTGATACTTCCCGAGCCTGCAAGCAGCCATTTTACAAATGGCATCCCTCCACGTTCTAGGGCAATTAGGATCCATTTTTCAACCGTAATTTTGTCAAGTCTGCCCTCAGATTGAAGCTCAAAAACTAGGGAGTTGATCCTATGCTATATTTACACAATCCCACCATTTCTTTCACCAAACGGCATCCGTTTTCAAAAGAAATTGTGGGGGCACATTTCATGCAAATGAGCTCGCGTAGAAATTATCCTTACAATTAGGGTGGTGCACCCTATAGGGTGCACCTGCCTAATTCAAGTCCCATTGAAAACAGTGTAAAATCAACAATGTTCACGACCAAGTTTCTTGCACACCGACATCACTGGGGTTTCTCAAACAACAATCAGATTATTGTCTTGGTCTTTATCTTTCCATTTCTTTTCAATTTTTAGTAGGTTAGCCAATTACATTTTTTAATATTCACACCAAAAGAAACACACCTCCCGAAAAGTGATACTTCCCGAGCCTGCAAGCAGCCATTTTACAAATGGCATCCCTCCACGTTCTAGGGCAATTAGGATCCATTTTTCAACCGTAATTTTGTCAAGTCTGCCCTCAGATTGAAGCTCAAAAACCAGGGAGTTGATCCTATGCTATATTTACACAATCCCACCATTTCTTTCACCAAACGGCATCCGTTTTCAAAAGAAATTGTGGGGGCACATTTCATGCAAATGAGCTCGCGTAGAAATTATCCTTACAATTAGGGTGGTGCACCCTATAGGGTGCACCTGCCTAATTCAAGTCCCATTGAAAACAGTGTAAAATCAACAATGTTCACGACCAAGTTTCTTGCACACCGACATCACTGGGGTTTCTCAAACAACAATCAGATTATTGTCTTGGTCTTTATCTTTCATTTCTTTTCAATTTTTAGTAGGTTAGCCAATTACATTTTTTAATATTCACACCAAAAGAAACACACCTCCCGAAAAGTGATACTTCCCGAGCCTGCAAGCAGCCATTTTACAAATGGCATCCCTCCACGTTCTAGGGCAATTAGGATCCATTTTTCAACCGTAATTTTGTCAAGTCTGCCCTCAGATTGAAGCTCAAAAACCAGGGAGTTGATCCTATGCTATATTTACACAATCCCACCATTTCTTTCACCAAACGGCATCCGTTTTCAAAAGAAATTGTGGGGGCACATTTCATGCAAATGAGCTCGCGTAGAAATTATCCTTACAATTAGGGTGGTGCACCCTATAGGGTGCACCTGCCTAATTCAAGTCCCATTGAAAACAGTGTAAAATCAACAATGTTCACGACCAAGTTTCTTGCACACCGACATCACTGGGGTTTCTCAAACAACAATCAGATTATTGTCTTGGTCTTTATCTTTCCATTTCTTTTCAATTTTTAGTAGGTTAGCCAATTACATTTTTTAATATTCACACCAAAAGAAACACACCTCCCGAAAAGTGATACTTCCCGAGCCTGCAAGCAGCCATTTTACAAATGGCATCCCTCCACGTTCTAGGGCAATTAGGATCCATTTTTCAACCGTAATTTTGTCAAGTCTGCCCTCAGATTGAAGCTCAAAAACCAGGGAGTTGATCCTATGCTATATTTACACAATCCCACCATTTCTTTCACCAAACGGCATCCGTTTTCAAAAGAAATTGTGGGGGCACATTTCATGCAAATGAGCTCGCGTAGAAATTATCCTTACAATTAGGGTGGTGCACCCTATAGGGTGCACCTGCCTAATTCAAGTCCCATTGAAAACAGTGTAAAATCAACAATGTTCACGACCAAGTTTCTTGCACACCGACATCACTGGGGTTTCTCAAACAACAATCAGATTATTGTCTTGGTCTTTATCTTTCCATTTCTTTTCAATTTTTAGTAGGTTAGCCAATTACATTTTTTAATATTCACACCAAAAGAAACACACCTCCCGAAAAGTGATACTTCCCGAGCCTGCAAGCAGCCATTTTACAAATGGCATCCCTCCACGTTCTAGGGCAATTAGGATCCATTTTTCAACCGTAATTTTGTCAAGTCTGCCCTCAGATTGAAGCTCAAAAACCAGGGAGTTGATCCTATGCTATATTTACACAATCCCACCATTTCTTTCACCAAACGGCATCCGTTTTCAAAAGAAATTGTGGGGGCACATTTCATGCAAATGAGCTCGCGTAGAAATTATCCTTACAATTAGGGTGGTGCACCCTATAGGGTGCACCTGCCTAATTCAAGTCCCATTGAAAACAGTGTAAAATCAACAATGTTCACGACCAAGTTTCTTGCACACCGACATCACTGGGGTTTCTCAAACAACAATCAGATTATTGTCTTGGTCTTTATCTTTCATTTCTTTTCAATTTTTAGTAGGTTAGCCAATTACATTTTTTAATATTCACACCAAAAGAAACACACCTCCCGAAAAGTGATACTTCCCGAGCCTGCAAGCAGCCATTTTACAAATGGCATCCCTCCACGTTCTAGGGCAATTAGGATCCATTTTTCAACCGTAATTTTGTCAAGTCTGCCCTCAGATTGAAGCTCAAAAACCAGGGAGTTGATCCTATGCTATATTTACACAATCCCACCATTTCTTTCACCAAACGGCATCCGTTTTCAAAAGAAATTGTGGGGGCACATTTCATGCAAATGAGCTCGCGTAGAAATTATCCTTACAATTAGGGTGGTGCACCCTATAGGGTGCACCTGCCTAATTCAAGTCCCATTGAAAACAGTGTAAAATCAACAATGTTCACGACCAAGTTTCTTGCACACCGACATCACTGGGGTTTCTCAAACAACAATCAGATTATTGTCTTGGTCTTTATCTTTCCATTTCTTTTCAATTTTTAGTAGGTTAGCCAATTACATTTTTTAATATTCACACCAAAAGAAACACACCTCCCGAAAAGTGATACTTCCCGAGCCTGCAAGCAGCCATTTTACAAATGGCATCCCTCCACGTTCTAGGGCAATTAGGATCCATTTTTCAACCGTAATTTTGTCAAGTCTGCCCTCAGATTGAAGCTCAAAAACCAGGGAGTTGATCCTATGCTATATTTACACAATCCCACCATTTCTTTCACCAAACGGCATCCGTTTTCAAAAGAAATTGTGGGGGCACATTTCATGCAAATGAGCTCGCGTAGAAATTATCCTTACAATTAGGGTGGTGCACCCTATAGGGTGCACCTGCCTAATTCAAGTCCCATTGAAAACAGTGTAAAATCAACAATGTTCACGACCAAGTTTCTTGCACACCGACATCACTGGGGTTTCTCAAACAACAATCAGATTATTGTCTTGGTCTTTATCTTTCATTTCTTTTCAATTTTTAGTAGGTTAGCCAATTACATTTTTTAATATTCACACCAAAAGAAACACACCTCCCGAAAAGTGATACTTCCCGAGCCTGCAAGCAGCCATTTTACAAATGGCATCCCTCCACGTTCTAGGGCAATTAGGATCCATTTTTCAACCGTAATTTTGTCAAGTCTGCCCTCAGATTGAAGCTCAAAAACCAGGGAGTTGATCCTATGCTATATTTACACAATCCCACCATTTCTTTCACCAAACGGCATCCGTTTTTAAAAGAAATTGTGGGGGCACATTTCATGCAAATGAGCTCGCGTAGAAATTATCCTTACAATTAGGGTGGTGCACCCTATAGGGTGCACCTGCCTAATTCAAGTCCCATTGAAAACAGTGTAAAATCAACAATGTTCACGACCAAGTTTCTTGCACACCGACATCACTGGGGTTTCTCAAACAACAATCAGATTATTGTCTTGGTCTTTATCTTTCATTTCTTTTCAATTTTTAGTAGGTTAGCCAATTACATTTTTTAATATTCACACCAAAAGAAACACACCTCCCGAAAAGTGATACTTCCCGAGCCTGCAAGCAGCCATTTTACAAATGGCATCCCTCCACGTTCTAGGGCAATTAGGATCCATTTTTCAACCGTAATTTTGTCAAGTCTGCCCTCAGATTGAAGCTCAAAAACCAGGGAGTTGATCCTATGCTATATTTACACAATCCCACCATTTCTTTCACCAAACGGCATCCGTTTTCAAAAGAAATTGTGGGGGCACATTTCATGCAAATGAGCTCGCGTAGAAATTATCCTTACAATTAGGGTGGTGCACCCTATAGGGTGCACCTGCCTAATTCAAGTCCCATTGAAAACAGTGTAAAATCAACAATGTTCACGACCAAGTTTCTTGCACACCGACATCACTGGGGTTTCTCAAACAACAATCAGATTATTGTCTTGGTCTTTATCTTTCATTTCTTTTCAATTTTTAGTAGGTTAGCCAATTACATTTTTTAATATTCACACCAAAAGAAACACACCTCCCGAAAAGTGATATTTCCCGAGCCTGCAAGCAGCCATTTTACAAATGGCATCCCTCCACGTTCTAGGGCAATTAGGATCCATTTTTCAACCGTAATTTTGTCAAGTCTGCCCTCAGATTGAAGCTCAAAAACCAGGGAGTTGATCCTATGCTATATTTACACAATCCCACCATTTCTTTCACCAAACGGCATCCGTTTTCAAAAGAAATTGTGGGGGCACATTTCATGCAAATGAGCTCGCGTAGAAATTATCCTTACAATTAGGGTGGTGCACCCTATAGGGTGCACCTGCCTAATTCAAGTCCCATTGAAAACAGTGTAAAATCAACAATGTTCACGACCAAGTTTCTTGCACACCGACATCACTGGGGTTTCTCAAACAACAATCAGATTATTGTCTTGGTCTTTATCTTTCATTTCTTTTCAATTTTTAGTAGGTTAGCCAATTACATTTTTTAATATTCACACCAAAAGAAACACACCTCCCGAAAAGTGATACTTCCCGAGCCTGCAAGCAGCCATTTTACAAATGGCATCCCTCCACGTTCTAGGGCAATTAGGATCCATTTTTCAACCGTAATTTTGTCAAGTCTGCCGTCAGATTGAAGCTCAAAAACCAGGGAGTTGATCCTATGCTATATTTACACAATCCCACCATTTCTTTCACCAAACGGCATCCGTTTTCAAAAGAAATTGTGGGGGCACATTTCATGCAAATGAGCTCGCGTAGAAATTATCCTTACAATTAGGGTGGTGCACCCTATAGGGTGCACCTGCCTAATTCAAGTCCCATTGAAAACAGTGTAAAATCAACAATGTTCACGACCAAGTTTCTTGCACACCGACATCACTGGGGTTTCTCAAACAACAATCAGATTATTGTCTTGGTCTTTATCTTTCATTTCTTTTCAATTTTTAGTAGGTTAGCCAATTACATTTTTTAATATTCACACCAAAAGAAACACACCTCCCGAAAAGTGATACTTCCCGAGCCTGCAAGCAGCCATTTTACAAATGGCATCCCTCCACGTTCTAGGGCAATTAGGATCCATTTTTCAACCGTAATTTTGTCAAGTCTGCCCTCAGATTGAAGCTCAAAAACTAGGGAGTTGATCCTATGCTATATTTACACAATCCCACCATTTCTTTCACCAAACGGCATCCGTTTTCAAAAGAAATTGTGGGGGCACATTTCATGCAAATGAGCTCGCGTAGAAATTATCCTTACAATTAGGGTGGTGCACCCTATAGGGTGCACCTGCCTAATTCAAGTCCCATTGAAAACAGTGTAAAATCAACAATGTTCACGACCAAGTTTCTTGCACACCGACATCACTGGGGTTTCTCAAACAACAATCAGATTATTGTCTTGGTCTTTATCTTTCCATTTCTTTTCAATTTTTAGTAGGTTAGCCAATTACATTTTTTAATATTCACACCAAAAGAAACACACCTCCCGAAAAGTGATACTTCCCGAGCCTGCAAGCAGCCATTTTACAAATGGCATCCCTCCACGTTCTAGGGCAATTAGGATCCATTTTTCAACCGTAATTTTGTCAAGTCTGCCCTCAGATTGAAGCTCAAAAACCAGGGAGTTGATCCTATGCTATATTTACACAATCCCACCATTTCTTTCACCAAACGGCATCCGTTTTCAAAAGAAATTGTGGGGGCACATTTCATGCAAATGAGCTCGCGTAGAAATTATCCTTACAATTAGGGTGGTGCACCCTATAGGGTGCACCTGCCTAATTCAAGTCCCATTGAAAACAGTGTAAAATCAACAATGTTCACGACCAAGTTTCTTGCACACCGACATCACTGGGGTTTCTCAAACAACAATCAGATTATTGTCTTGGTCTTTATCTTTCATTTCTTTTCAATTTTTAGTAGGTTAGCCAATTACATTTTTTAATATTCACACCAAAAGAAACACACCTCCCGAAAAGTGATACTTCCCGAGCCTGCAAGCAGCCATTTTACAAATGGCATCCCTCCACGTTCTAGGGCAATTAGGATCCATTTTTCAACCGTAATTTTGTCAAGTCTGCCCTCAGATTGAAGCTCAAAAACCAGGGAGTTGATCCTATGCTATATTTACACAATCCCACCATTTCTTTCACCAAACGGCATCCGTTTTCAAAAGAAATTGTGGGGGCACATTTCATGCAAATGAGCTCGCGTAGAAATTATCCTTACAATTAGGGTGGTGCACCCTATAGGGTGCACCTGCCTAATTCAAGTCCCATTGAAAACAGTGTAAAATCAACAATGTTCACGACCAAGTTTCTTGCACACCGACATCACTGGGGTTTCTCAAACAACAATCAGATTATTGTCTTGGTCTTTATCTTTCATTTCTTTTCAATTTTTAGTAGGTTAGCCAATTACATTTTTTAATATTCACACCAAAAGAAACACACCTCCCGAAAAGTGATACTTCCCGAGCCTGCAAGCAGCCATTTTACAAATGGCATCCCTCCACGTTCTAGGGCAATTAGGATCCATTTTTCAACCGTAATTTTGTCAAGTCTGCCCTCAGATTGAAGCTCAAAAACCAGGGAGTTGATCCTATGCTATATTTACACAATCCCACCATTTCTTTCACCAAACGGCATCCGTTTTCAAAAGAAATTGTGGGGGCACATTTCATGCAAATGAGCTCGCGTAGAAATTATCCTTACAATTAGGGTGGTGCACCCTATAGGGTGCACCTGCCTAATTCAAGTCCCATTGAAAACAGTGTAAAATCAACAATGTTCACGACCAAGTTTCTTGCACACCGACATCACTGGGGTTTCTCAAACAACAATCAGATTATTGTCTTGGTCTTTATCTTTCATTTCTTTTCAATTTTTAGTAGGTTAGCCAATTACATTTTTTAATATTCACACCAAAAGAAACACACCTCCCGAAAAGTGATACTTCCCGAGCCTGCAAGCAGCCATTTTACAAATGGCATCCCTCCACGTTCTAGGGCAATTAGGATCCATTTTTCAACCGTAATTTTGTCAAGTCTGCCCTCAGATTGAAGCTCAAAAACTAGGGAGTTGATCCTATGCTATATTTACACAATCCCACCATTTCTTTCACCAAACGGCATCCGTTTTCAAAAGAAATTGTGGGGGCACATTTCATGCAAATGAGCTCGCGTAGAAATTATCCTTACAATTAGGGTGGTGCACCCTATAGGGTGCACCTGCCTAATTCAAGTCCCATTGAAAACAGTGTAAAATCAACAATGTTCACGACCAAGTTTCTTGCACACCGACATCACTGGGGTTTCTCAAACAACAATCAGATTATTGTCTTGGTCTTTATCTTTCCATTTCTTTTCAATTTTTAGTAGGTTAGCCAATTACATTTTTTAATATTCACACCAAAAGAAACACACCTCCCGAAAAGTGATACTTCCCGAGCCTGCAAGCAGCCATTTTACAAATGGCATCCCTCCACGTTCTAGGGCAATTAGGATCCATTTTTCAACCGTAATTTTGTCAAGTCTGCCCTCAGATTGAAGCTCAAAAACCAGGGAGTTGATCCTATGCTATATTTACACAATCCCACCATTTCTTTCACCAAACGGCATCCGTTTTCAAAAGAAATTGTGGGGGCACATTTCATGCAAATGAGCTCGCGTAGAAATTATCCTTACAATTAGGGTGGTGCACCCTATAGGGTGCACCTGCCTAATTCAAGTCCCATTGAAAACAGTGTAAAATCAACAATGTTCACGACCAAGTTTCTTGCACACCGACATCACTGGGGTTTCTCAAACAACAATCAGATTATTGTCTTGGTCTTTATCTTTCATTTCTTTTCAATTTTTAGTAGGTTAGCCAATTACATTTTTTAATATTCACACCAAAAGAAACACACCTCCCGAAAAGTGATACTTCCCGAGCCTGCAAGCAGCCATTTTACAAATGGCATCCCTCCACGTTCTAGGGCAATTAGGATCCATTTTTCAACCGTAATTTTGTCAAGTCTGCCCTCAGATTGAAGCTCAAAAACCAGGGAGTTGATCCTATGCTATATTTACACAATCCCACCATTTCTTTCACCAAACGGCATCCGTTTTCAAAAGAAATTGTGGGGGCACATTTCATGCAAATGAGCTCGCGTAGAAATTATCCTTACAATTAGGGTGGTGCACCCTATAGGGTGCACCTGCCTAATTCAAGTCCCATTGAAAACAGTGTAAAATCAACAATGTTCACGACCAAGTTTCTTGCACACCGACATCACTGGGGTTTCTCAAACAACAATCAGATTATTGTCTTGGTCTTTATCTTTCCATTTCTTTTCAATTTTTAGTAGGTTAGCCAATTACATTTTTTAATATTCACACCAAAAGAAACACACCTCCCGAAAAGTGATACTTCCCGAGCCTGCAAGCAGCCATTTTACAAATGGCATCCCTCCACGTTCTAGGGCAATTAGGATCCATTTTTCAACCGTAATTTTGTCAAGTCTGCCCTCAGATTGAAGCTCAAAAACCAGGGAGTTGATCCTATGCTATATTTACACAATCCCACCATTTCTTTCACCAAACGGCATCCGTTTTCAAAAGAAATTGTGGGGGCACATTTCATGCAAATGAGCTCGCGTAGAAATTATCCTTACAATTAGGGTGGTGCACCCTATAGGGTGCACCTGCCTAATTCAAGTCCCATTGAAAACAGTGTAAAATCAACAATGTTCACGACCAAGTTTCTTGCACACCGACATCACTGGGGTTTCTCAAACAACAATCAGATTATTGTCTTGGTCTTTATCTTTCATTTCTTTTCAATTTTTAGTAGGTTAGCCAATTACATTTTTTAATATTCACACCAAAAGAAACACACCTCCCGAAAAGTGATACTTCCCGAGCCTGCAAGCAGCCATTTTACAAATGGCATCCCTCCACGTTCTAGGGCAATTAGGATCCATTTTTCAACCGTAATTTTGTCAAGTCTGCCCTCAGATTGAAGCTCAAAAACCAGGGAGTTGATCCTATGCTATATTTACACAATCCCACCATTTCTTTCACCAAACGGCATCCGTTTTCAAAAGAAATTGTGGGGGCACATTTCATGCAAATGAGCTCGCGTAGAAATTATCCTTACAATTAGGGTGGTGCACCCTATAGGGTGCACCTGCCTAATTCAAGTCCCATTGAAAACAGTGTAAAATCAACAATGTTCACGACCAAGTTTCTTGCACACCGACATCACTGGGGTTTCTCAAACAACAATCAGATTATTGTCTTGGTCTTTATCTTTCATTTCTTTTCAATTTTTAGTAGGTTAGCCAATTACATTTTTTAATATTCACACCAAAAGAAACACACCTCCCGAAAAGTGATACTTCCCGAGCCTGCAAGCAGCCATTTTACAAATGGCATCCCTCCACGTTCTAGGGCAATTAGGATCCATTTTTCAACCGTAATTTTGTCAAGTCTGCCCTCAGATTGAAGCTCAAAAACCAGGGAGTTGATCCTATGCTATATTTACACAATCCCACCATTTCTTTCACCAAACGGCATCCGTTTTCAAAAGAAATTGTGGGGGCACATTTCATGCAAATGAGCTCGCGTAGAAATTATCCTTACAATTAGGGTGGTGCACCCTATAGGGTGCACCTGCCTAATTCAAGTCCCATTGAAAACAGTGTAAAATCAACAATGTTCACGACCAAGTTTCTTGCACACCGACATCACTGGGGTTTCTCAAACAACAATCAGATTATTGTCTTGGTCTTTATCTTTCATTTCTTTTCAATTTTTAGTAGGTTAGCCAATTACATTTTTTAATATTCACACCAAAAGAAACACACCTCCCGAAAAGTGATATTTCCCGAGCCTGCAAGCAGCCATTTTACAAATGGCATCCCTCCACGTTCTAGGGCAATTAGGATCCATTTTTCAACCGTAATTTTGTCAAGTCTGCCCTCAGATTGAAGCTCAAAAACCAGGGAGTTGATCCTATGCTATATTTACACAATCCCACCATTTCTTTCACCAAACGGCATCCGTTTTCAAAAGAAATTGTGGGGGCACATTTCATGCAAATGAGCTCGCGTAGAAATTATCCTTACAATTAGGGTGGTGCACCCTATAGGGTGCACCTGCCTAATTCAAGTCCCATTGAAAACAGTGTAAAATCAACAATGTTCACGACCAAGTTTCTTGCACACCGACATCACTGGGGTTTCTCAAACAACAATCAGATTATTGTCTTGGTCTTTATCTTTCATTTCTTTTCAATTTTTAGTAGGTTAGCCAATTACATTTTTTAATATTCACACCAAAAGAAACACACCTCCCGAAAAGTGATACTTCCCGAGCCTGCAAGCAGCCATTTTACAAATGGCATCCCTCCACGTTCTAGGGCAATTAGGATCCATTTTTCAACCGTAATTTTGTCAAGTCTGCCGTCAGATTGAAGCTCAAAAACCAGGGAGTTGATCCTATGCTATATTTACACAATCCCACCATTTCTTTCACCAAACGGCATCCGTTTTCAAAAGAAATTGTGGGGGCACATTTCATGCAAATGAGCTCGCGTAGAAATTATCCTTACAATTAGGGTGGTGCACCCTATAGGGTGCACCTGCCTAATTCAAGTCCCATTGAAAACAGTGTAAAATCAACAATGTTCACGACCAAGTTTCTTGCACACCGACATCACTGGGGTTTCTCAAACAACAATCAGATTATTGTCTTGGTCTTTATCTTTCATTTCTTTTCAATTTTTAGTAGGTTAGCCAATTACATTTTTTAATATTCACACCAAAAGAAACACACCTCCCGAAAAGTGATACTTCCCGAGCCTGCAAGCAGCCATTTTACAAATGGCATCCCTCCACGTTCTAGGGCAATTAGGATCCATTTTTCAACCGTAATTTTGTCAAGTCTGCCCTCAGATTGAAGCTCAAAAACTAGGGAGTTGATCCTATGCTATATTTACACAATCCCACCATTTCTTTCACCAAACGGCATCCGTTTTCAAAAGAAATTGTGGGGGCACATTTCATGCAAATGAGCTCGCGTAGAAATTATCCTTACAATTAGGGTGGTGCACCCTATAGGGTGCACCTGCCTAATTCAAGTCCCATTGAAAACAGTGTAAAATCAACAATGTTCACGACCAAGTTTCTTGCACACCGACATCACTGGGGTTTCTCAAACAACAATCAGATTATTGTCTTGGTCTTTATCTTTCCATTTCTTTTCAATTTTTAGTAGGTTAGCCAATTACATTTTTTAATATTCACACCAAAAGAAACACACCTCCCGAAAAGTGATACTTCCCGAGCCTGCAAGCAGCCATTTTACAAATGGCATCCCTCCACGTTCTAGGGCAATTAGGATCCATTTTTCAACCGTAATTTTGTCAAGTCTGCCCTCAGATTGAAGCTCAAAAACCAGGGAGTTGATCCTATGCTATATTTACACAATCCCACCATTTCTTTCACCAAACGGCATCCGTTTTCAAAAGAAATTGTGGGGGCACATTTCATGCAAATGAGCTCGCGTAGAAATTATCCTTACAATTAGGGTGGTGCACCCTATAGGGTGCACCTGCCTAATTCAAGTCCCATTGAAAACAGTGTAAAATCAACAATGTTCACGACCAAGTTTCTTGCACACCGACATCACTGGGGTTTCTCAAACAACAATCAGATTATTGTCTTGGTCTTTATCTTTCATTTCTTTTCAATTTTTAGTAGGTTAGCCAATTACATTTTTTAATATTCACACCAAAAGAAACACACCTCCCGAAAAGTGATACTTCCCGAGCCTGCAAGCAGCCATTTTACAAATGGCATCCCTCCACGTTCTAGGGCAATTAGGATCCATTTTTCAACCGTAATTTTGTCAAGTCTGCCCTCAGATTGAAGCTCAAAAACCAGGGAGTTGATCCTATGCTATATTTACACAATCCCACCATTTCTTTCACCAAACGGCATCCGTTTTCAAAAGAAATTGTGGGGGCACATTTCATGCAAATGAGCTCGCGTAGAAATTATCCTTACAATTAGGGTGGTGCACCCTATAGGGTGCACCTGCCTAATTCAAGTCCCATTGAAAACAGTGTAAAATCAACAATGTTCACGACCAAGTTTCTTGCACACCGACATCACTGGGGTTTCTCAAACAACAATCAGATTATTGTCTTGGTCTTTATCTTTCATTTCTTTTCAATTTTTAGTAGGTTAGCCAATTACATTTTTTAATATTCACACCAAAAGAAACACACCTCCCGAAAAGTGATACTTCCCGAGCCTGCAAGCAGCCATTTTACAAATGGCATCCCTCCACGTTCTAGGGCAATTAGGATCCATTTTTCAACCGTAATTTTGTCAAGTCTGCCCTCAGATTGAAGCTCAAAAACCAGGGAGTTGATCCTATGCTATATTTACACAATCCCACCATTTCTTTCACCAAACGGCATCCGTTTTCAAAAGAAATTGTGGGGGCACATTTCATGCAAATGAGCTCGCGTAGAAATTATCCTTACAATTAGGGTGGTGCACCCTATAGGGTGCACCTGCCTAATTCAAGTCCCATTGAAAACAGTGTAAAATCAACAATGTTCACGACCAAGTTTCTTGCACACCGACATCACTGGGGTTTCTCAAACAACAATCAGATTATTGTCTTGGTCTTTATCTTTCATTTCTTTTCAATTTTTAGTAGGTTAGCCAATTACATTTTTTAATATTCACACCAAAAGAAACACACCTCCCGAAAAGTGATACTTCCCGAGCCTGCAAGCAGCCATTTTACAAATGGCATCCCTCCACGTTCTAGGGCAATTAGGATCCATTTTTCAACCGTAATTTTGTCAAGTCTGCCCTCAGATTGAAGCTCAAAAACTAGGGAGTTGATCCTATGCTATATTTACACAATCCCACCATTTCTTTCACCAAACGGCATCCGTTTTCAAAAGAAATTGTGGGGGCACATTTCATGCAAATGAGCTCGCGTAGAAATTATCCTTACAATTAGGGTGGTGCACCCTATAGGGTGCACCTGCCTAATTCAAGTCCCATTGAAAACAGTGTAAAATCAACAATGTTCACGACCAAGTTTCTTGCACACCGACATCACTGGGGTTTCTCAAACAACAATCAGATTATTGTCTTGGTCTTTATCTTTCATTTCTTTTCAATTTTTAGTAGGTTAGCCAATTACATTTTTTAATATTCACACCAAAAGAAACACACCTCCCGAAAAGTGATACTTCCCGAGCCTGCAAGCAGCCATTTTACAAATGGCATCCCTCCACGTTCTAGGGCAATTAGGATCCATTTTTCAACCGTAATTTTGTCAAGTCTGCCCTCAGATTGAAGCTCAAAAACCAGGGAGTTGATCCTATGCTATATTTACACAATCCCACCATTTCTTTCACCAAACGGCATCCGTTTTCAAAAGAAATTGTGGGGGCACATTTCATGCAAATGAGCTCGCGTAGAAATTATCCTTACAATTAGGGTGGTGCACCCTATAGGGTGCACCTGCCTAATTCAAGTCCCATTGAAAACAGTGTAAAATCAACAATGTTCACGACCAAGTTTCTTGCACACCGACATCACTGGGGTTTCTCAAACAACAATCAGATTATTGTCTTGGTCTTTATCTTTCATTTCTTTTCAATTTTTAGTAGGTTAGCCAATTACATTTTTTAATATTCACACCAAAAGAAACACACCTCCCGAAAAGTGATATTTCCCGAGCCTGCAAGCAGCCATTTTACAAATGGCATCCCTCCACGTTCTAGGGCAATTAGGATCCATTTTTCAACCGTAATTTTGTCAAGTCTGCCCTCAGATTGAAGCTCAAAAACCAGGGAGTTGATCCTATGCTATATTTACACAATCCCACCATTTCTTTCACCAAACGGCATCCGTTTTCAAAAGAAATTGTGGGGGCACATTTCATGCAAATGAGCTCGCGTAGAAATTATCCTTACAATTAGGGTGGTGCACCCTATAGGGTGCACCTGCCTAATTCAAGTCCCATTGAAAACAGTGTAAAATCAACAATGTTCACGACCAAGTTTCTTGCACACCGACATCACTGGGGTTTCTCAAACAACAATCAGATTATTGTCTTGGTCTTTATCTTTCATTTCTTTTCAATTTTTAGTAGGTTAGCCAATTACATTTTTTAATATTCACACCAAAAGAAACACACCTCCCGAAAAGTGATACTTCCCGAGCCTGCAAGCAGCCATTTTACAAATGGCATCCCTCCACGTTCTAGGGCAATTAGGATCCATTTTTCAACCGTAATTTTGTCAAGTCTGCCGTCAGATTGAAGCTCAAAAACCAGGGAGTTGATCCTATGCTATATTTACACAATCCCACCATTTCTTTCACCAAACGGCATCCGTTTTCAAAAGAAATTGTGGGGGCACATTTCATGCAAATGAGCTCGCGTAGAAATTATCCTTACAATTAGGGTGGTGCACCCTATAGGGTGCACCTGCCTAATTCAAGTCCCATTGAAAACAGTGTAAAATCAACAATGTTCACGACCAAGTTTCTTGCACACCGACATCACTGGGGTTTCTCAAACAACAATCAGATTATTGTCTTGGTCTTTATCTTTCATTTCTTTTCAATTTTTAGTAGGTTAGCCAATTACATTTTTTAATATTCACACCAAAAGAAACACACCTCCCGAAAAGTGATACTTCCCGAGCCTGCAAGCAGCCATTTTACAAATGGCATCCCTCCACGTTCTAGGGCAATTAGGATCCATTTTTCAACCGTAATTTTGTCAAGTCTGCCCTCAGATTGAAGCTCAAAAACTAGGGAGTTGATCCTATGCTATATTTACACAATCCCACCATTTCTTTCACCAAACGGCATCCGTTTTCAAAAGAAATTGTGGGGGCACATTTCATGCAAATGAGCTCGCGTAGAAATTATCCTTACAATTAGGGTGGTGCACCCTATAGGGTGCACCTGCCTAATTCAAGTCCCATTGAAAACAGTGTAAAATCAACAATGTTCACGACCAAGTTTCTTGCACACCGACATCACTGGGGTTTCTCAAACAACAATCAGATTATTGTCTTGGTCTTTATCTTTCCATTTCTTTTCAATTTTTAGTAGGTTAGCCAATTACATTTTTTAATATTCACACCAAAAGAAACACACCTCCCGAAAAGTGATACTTCCCGAGCCTGCAAGCAGCCATTTTACAAATGGCATCCCTCCACGTTCTAGGGCAATTAGGATCCATTTTTCAACCGTAATTTTGTCAAGTCTGCCCTCAGATTGAAGCTCAAAAACCAGGGAGTTGATCCTATGCTATATTTACACAATCCCACCATTTCTTTCACCAAACGGCATCCGTTTTCAAAAGAAATTGTGGGGGCACATTTCATGCAAATGAGCTCGCGTAGAAATTATCCTTACAATTAGGGTGGTGCACCCTATAGGGTGCACCTGCCTAATTCAAGTCCCATTGAAAACAGTGTAAAATCAACAATGTTCACGACCAAGTTTCTTGCACACCGACATCACTGGGGTTTCTCAAACAACAATCAGATTATTGTCTTGGTCTTTATCTTTCATTTCTTTTCAATTTTTAGTAGGTTAGCCAATTACATTTTTTAATATTCACACCAAAAGAAACACACCTCCCGAAAAGTGATACTTCCCGAGCCTGCAAGCAGCCATTTTACAAATGGCATCCCTCCACGTTCTAGGGCAATTAGGATCCATTTTTCAACCGTAATTTTGTCAAGTCTGCCCTCAGATTGAAGCTCAAAAACCAGGGAGTTGATCCTATGCTATATTTACACAATCCCACCATTTCTTTCACCAAACGGCATCCGTTTTCAAAAGAAATTGTGGGGGCACATTTCATGCAAATGAGCTCGCGTAGAAATTATCCTTACAATTAGGGTGGTGCACCCTATAGGGTGCACCTGCCTAATTCAAGTCCCATTGAAAACAGTGTAAAATCAACAATGTTCACGACCAAGTTTCTTGCACACCGACATCACTGGGGTTTCTCAAACAACAATCAGATTATTGTCTTGGTCTTTATCTTTCATTTCTTTTCAATTTTTAGTAGGTTAGCCAATTACATTTTTTAATATTCACACCAAAAGAAACACACCTCCCGAAAAGTGATACTTCCCGAGCCTGCAAGCAGCCATTTTACAAATGGCATCCCTCCACGTTCTAGGGCAATTAGGATCCATTTTTCAACCGTAATTTTGTCAAGTCTGCCCTCAGATTGAAGCTCAAAAACCAGGGAGTTGATCCTATGCTATATTTACACAATCCCACCATTTCTTTCACCAAACGGCATCCGTTTTCAAAAGAAATTGTGGGGGCACATTTCATGCAAATGAGCTCGCGTAGAAATTATCCTTACAATTAGGGTGGTGCACCCTATAGGGTGCACCTGCCTAATTCAAGTCCCATTGAAAACAGTGTAAAATCAACAATGTTCACGACCAAGTTTCTTGCACACCGACATCACTGGGGTTTCTCAAACAACAATCAGATTATTGTCTTGGTCTTTATCTTTCATTTCTTTTCAATTTTTAGTAGGTTAGCCAATTACATTTTTTAATATTCACACCAAAAGAAACACACCTCCCGAAAAGTGATACTTCCCGAGCCTGCAAGCAGCCATTTTACAAATGGCATCCCTCCACGTTCTAGGGCAATTAGGATCCATTTTTCAACCGTAATTTTGTCAAGTCTGCCCTCAGATTGAAGCTCAAAAACTAGGGAGTTGATCCTATGCTATATTTACACAATCCCACCATTTCTTTCACCAAACGGCATCCGTTTTCAAAAGAAATTGTGGGGGCACATTTCATGCAAATGAGCTCGCGTAGAAATTATCCTTACAATTAGGGTGGTGCACCCTATAGGGTGCACCTGCCTAATTCAAGTCCCATTGAAAACAGTGTAAAATCAACAATGTTCACGACCAAGTTTCTTGCACACCGACATCACTGGGGTTTCTCAAACAACAATCAGATTATTGTCTTGGTCTTTATCTTTCCATTTCTTTTCAATTTTTAGTAGGTTAGCCAATTACATTTTTTAATATTCACACCAAAAGAAACACACCTCCCGAAAAGTGATACTTCCCGAGCCTGCAAGCAGCCATTTTACAAATGGCATCCCTCCACGTTCTAGGGCAATTAGGATCCATTTTTCAACCGTAATTTTGTCAAGTCTGCCCTCAGATTGAAGCTCAAAAACCAGGGAGTTGATCCTATGCTATATTTACACAATCCCACCATTTCTTTCACCAAACGGCATCCGTTTTCAAAAGAAATTGTGGGGGCACATTTCATGCAAATGAGCTCGCGTAGAAATTATCCTTACAATTAGGGTGGTGCACCCTATAGGGTGCACCTGCCTAATTCAAGTCCCATTGAAAACAGTGTAAAATCAACAATGTTCACGACCAAGTTTCTTGCACACCGACATCACTGGGGTTTCTCAAACAACAATCAGATTATTGTCTTGGTCTTTATCTTTCATTTCTTTTCAATTTTTAGTAGGTTAGCCAATTACATTTTTTAATATTCACACCAAAAGAAACACACCTCCCGAAAAGTGATATTTCCCGAGCCTGCAAGCAGCCATTTTACAAATGGCATCCCTCCACGTTCTAGGGCAATTAGGATCCATTTTTCAACCGTAATTTTGTCAAGTCTGCCCTCAGATTGAAGCTCAAAAACCAGGGAGTTGATCCTATGCTATATTTACACAATCCCACCATTTCTTTCACCAAACGGCATCCGTTTTCAAAAGAAATTGTGGGGGCACATTTCATGCAAATGAGCTCGCGTAGAAATTATCCTTACAATTAGGGTGGTGCACCCTATAGGGTGCACCTGCCTAATTCAAGTCCCATTGAAAACAGTGTAAAATCAACAATGTTCACGACCAAGTTTCTTGCACACCGACATCACTGGGGTTTCTCAAACAACAATCAGATTATTGTCTTGGTCTTTATCTTTCATTTCTTTTCAATTTTTAGTAGGTTAGCCAATTACATTTTTTAATATTCACACCAAAAGAAACACACCTCCCGAAAAGTGATACTTCCCGAGCCTGCAAGCAGCCATTTTACAAATGGCATCCCTCCACGTTCTAGGGCAATTAGGATCCATTTTTCAACCGTAATTTTGTCAAGTCTGCCCTCAGATTGAAGCTCAAAAACCAGGGAGTTGATCCTATGCTATATTTACACAATCCCACCATTTCTTTCACCAAACGGCATCCGTTTTCAAAAGAAATTGTGGGGGCACATTTCATGCAAATGAGCTCGCGTAGAAATTATCCTTACAATTAGGGTGGTGCACCCTATAGGGTGCACCTGCCTAATTCAAGTCCCATTGAAAACAGTGTAAAATCAACAATGTTCACGACCAAGTTTCTTGCACACCGACATCACTGGGGTTTCTCAAACAACAATCAGATTATTGTCTTGGTCTTTATCTTTCATTTCTTTTCAATTTTTAGTAGGTTAGCCAATTACATTTTTTAATATTCACACCAAAAGAAACACACCTCCCGAAAAGTGATATTTCCCGAGCCTGCAAGCAGCCATTTTACAAATGGCATCCCTCCACGTTCTAGGGCAATTAGGATCCATTTTTCAACCGTAATTTTGTCAAGTCTGCCCTCAGATTGAAGCTCAAAAACCAGGGAGTTGATCCTATGCTATATTTACACAATCCCACCATTTCTTTCACCAAACGGCATCCGTTTTCAAAAGAAATTGTGGGGGCACATTTCATGCAAATGAGCTCGCGTAGAAATTATCCTTACAATTAGGGTGGTGCACCCTATAGGGTGCACCTGCCTAATTCAAGTCCCATTGAAAACAGTGTAAAATCAACAATGTTCACGACCAAGTTTCTTGCACACCGACATCACTGGGGTTTCTCAAACAACAATCAGATTATTGTCTTGGTCTTTATCTTTCATTTCTTTTCAATTTTTAGTAGGTTAGCCAATTACATTTTTTAATATTCACACCAAAAGAAACACACCTCCCGAAAAGTGATACTTCCCGAGCCTGCAAGCAGCCATTTTACAAATGGCATCCCTCCACGTTCTAGGGCAATTAGGATCCATTTTTCAACCGTAATTTTGTCAAGTCTGCCCTCAGATTGAAGCTCAAAAACCAGGGAGTTGATCCTATGCTATATTTACACAATCCCACCATTTCTTTCACCAAACGGCATCCGTTTTCAAAAGAAATTGTGGGGGCACATTTCATGCAAATGAGCTCGCGTAGAAATTATCCTTACAATTAGGGTGGTGCACCCTATAGGGTGCACCTGCCTAATTCAAGTCCCATTGAAAACAGTGTAAAATCAACAATGTTCACGACCAAGTTTCTTGCACACCGACATCACTGGGGTTTCTCAAACAACAATCAGATTATTGTCTTGGTCTTTATCTTTCATTTCTTTTCAATTTTTAGTAGGTTAGCCAATTACATTTTTTAATATTCACACCAAAAGAAACACACCTCCCGAAAAGTGATACTTCCCGAGCCTGCAAGCAGCCATTTTACAAATGGCATCCCTCCACGTTCTAGGGCAATTAGGATCCATTTTTCAACCGTAATTTTGTCAAGTCTGCCCTCAGATTGAAGCTCAAAAACTAGGGAGTTGATCCTATGCTATATTTACACAATCCCACCATTTCTTTCACCAAACGGCATCCGTTTTCAAAAGAAATTGTGGGGGCACATTTCATGCAAATGAGCTCGCGTAGAAATTATCCTTACAATTAGGGTGGTGCACCCTATAGGGTGCACCTGCCTAATTCAAGTCCCATTGAAAACAGTGTAAAATCAACAATGTTCACGACCAAGTTTCTTGCACACCGACATCACTGGGGTTTCTCAAACAACAATCAGATTATTGTCTTGGTCTTTATCTTTCCATTTCTTTTCAATTTTTAGTAGGTTAGCCAATTACATTTTTTAATATTCACACCAAAAGAAACACACCTCCCGAAAAGTGATACTTCCCGAGCCTGCAAGCAGCCATTTTACAAATGGCATCCCTCCACGTTCTAGGGCAATTAGGATCCATTTTTCAACCGTAATTTTGTCAAGTCTGCCCTCAGATTGAAGCTCAAAAACCAGGGAGTTGATCCTATGCTATATTTACACAATCCCACCATTTCTTTCACCAAACGGCATCCGTTTTCAAAAGAAATTGTGGGGGCACATTTCATGCAAATGAGCTCGCGTAGAAATTATCCTTACAATTAGGGTGGTGCACCCTATAGGGTGCACCTGCCTAATTCAAGTCCCATTGAAAACAGTGTAAAATCAACAATGTTCACGACCAAGTTTCTTGCACACCGACATCACTGGGGTTTCTCAAACAACAATCAGATTATTGTCTTGGTCTTTATCTTTCATTTCTTTTCAATTTTTAGTAGGTTAGCCAATTACATTTTTTAATATTCACACCAAAAGAAACACACCTCCCGAAAAGTGATATTTCCCGAGCCTGCAAGCAGCCATTTTACAAATGGCATCCCTCCACGTTCTAGGGCAATTAGGATCCATTTTTCAACCGTAATTTTGTCAAGTCTGCCCTCAGATTGAAGCTCAAAAACCAGGGAGTTGATCCTATGCTATATTTACACAATCCCACCATTTCTTTCACCAAACGGCATCCGTTTTCAAAAGAAATTGTGGGGGCACATTTCATGCAAATGAGCTCGCGTAGAAATTATCCTTACAATTAGGGTGGTGCACCCTATAGGGTGCACCTGCCTAATTCAAGTCCCATTGAAAACAGTGTAAAATCAACAATGTTCACGACCAAGTTTCTTGCACACCGACATCACTGGGGTTTCTCAAACAACAATCAGATTATTGTCTTGGTCTTTATCTTTCATTTCTTTTCAATTTTTAGTAGGTTAGCCAATTACATTTTTTAATATTCACACCAAAAGAAACACACCTCCCGAAAAGTGATACTTCCCGAGCCTGCAAGCAGCCATTTTACAAATGGCATCCCTCCACGTTCTAGGGCAATTAGGATCCATTTTTCAACCGTAATTTTGTCAAGTCTGCCCTCAGATTGAAGCTCAAAAACCAGGGAGTTGATCCTATGCTATATTTACACAATCCCACCATTTCTTTCACCAAACGGCATCCGTTTTCAAAAGAAATTGTGGGGGCACATTTCATGCAAATGAGCTCGCGTAGAAATTATCCTTACAATTAGGGTGGTGCACCCTATAGGGTGCACCTGCCTAATTCAAGTCCCATTGAAAACAGTGTAAAATCAACAATGTTCACGACCAAGTTTCTTGCACACCGACATCACTGGGGTTTCTCAAACAACAATCAGATTATTGTCTTGGTCTTTATCTTTCATTTCTTTTCAATTTTTAGTAGGTTAGCCAATTACATTTTTTAATATTCACACCAAAAGAAACACACCTCCCGAAAAGTGATACTTTCCGAGCCTGCAAGCAGCCATTTTACAAATGGCATCCCTCCACGTTCTAGGGCAATTAGGATCCATTTTTCAACCGTAATTTTGTCAAGTCTGCCCTCAGATTGAAGCTCAAAAACTAGGGAGTTGATCCTATGCTATATTTACACAATCCCACCATTTCTTTCACCAAACGGCATCCGTTTTCAAAAGAAATTGTGGGGGCACATTTCATGCAAATGAGCTCGCGTAGAAATTATCCTTACAATTAGGGTGGTGCACCCTATAGGGTGCACCTGCCTAATTCAAGTCCCATTGAAAACAGTGTAAAATCAACAATGTTCACGACCAAGTTTCTTGCACACCGACATCACTGGGGTTTCTCAAACAACAATCAGATTATTGTCTTGGTCTTTATCTTTCCATTTCTTTTCAATTTTTAGTAGGTTAGCCAATTACATTTTTTAATATTCACACCAAAAGAAACACACCTCCCGAAAAGTGATACTTCCCGAGCCTGCAAGCAGCCATTTTACAAATGGCATCCCTCCACGTTCTAGGGCAATTAGGATCCATTTTTCAACCGTAATTTTGTCAAGTCTGCCCTCAGATTGAAGCTCAAAAACCAGGGAGTTGATCCTATGCTATATTTACACAATCCCACCATTTCTTTCACCAAACGGCATCCGTTTTCAAAAGAAATTGTGGGGGCACATTTCATGCAAATGAGCTCGCGTAGAAATTATCCTTACAATTAGGGTGGTGCACCCTATAGGGTGCACCTGCCTAATTCAAGTCCCATTGAAAACAGTGTAAAATCAACAATGTTCACGACCAAGTTTCTTGCACACCGACATCACTGGGGTTTCTCAAACAACAATCAGATTATTGTCTTGGTCTTTATCTTTCATTTCTTTTCAATTTTTAGTAGGTTAGCCAATTACATTTTTTAATATTCACACCAAAAGAAACACACCTCCCGAAAAGTGATACTTCCCGAGCCTGCAAGCAGCCATTTTACAAATGGCATCCCTCCACGTTCTAGGGCAATTAGGATCCATTTTTCAACCGTAATTTTGTCAAGTCTGCCCTCAGATTGAAGCTCAAAAACTAGGGAGTTGATCCTATGCTATATTTACACAATCCCACCATTTCTTTCACCAAACGGCATCCGTTTTCAAAAGAAATTGTGGGGGCACATTTCATGCAAATGAGCTCGCGTAGAAATTATCCTTACAATTAGGGTGGTGCACCCTATAGGGTGCACCTGCCTAATTCAAGTCCCATTGAAAACAGTGTAAAATCAACAATGTTCACGACCAAGTTTCTTGCACACCGACAGCACTGGGGTTTCTCAAACAACAATCAGATTATTGTCTTGGTCTTTATCTTTCCATTTCTTTTCAATTTTTAGTAGGTTAGCCAATTACATTTTTTAATATTCACACCAAAAGAAACACACCTCCCGAAAAGTGATACTTCCCGAGCCTGCAAGCAGCCATTTTACAAATGGCATCCCTCCACGTTCTAGGGCAATTAGGATCCATTTTTCAACCGTAATTTTGTCAAGTCTGCCCTCAGATTGAAGCTCAAAAACCAGGGAGTTGATCCTATGCTATATTTACACAATCCCACCATTTCTTTCACCAAACGGCATCCGTTTTCAAAAGAAATTGTGGGGGCACATTTCATGCAAATGAGCTCGCGTAGAAATTATCCTTACAATTAGGGTGGTGCACCCTATAGGGTGCACCTGCCTAATTCAAGTCCCATTGAAAACAGTGTAAAATCAACAATGTTCACGACCAAGTTTCTTGCACACCGACATCACTGGGGTTTCTCAAACAACAATCAGATTATTGTCTTGGTCTTTATCTTTCATTTCTTTTCAATTTTTAGTAGGTTAGCCAATTACATTTTTTAATATTCACACCAAAAGAAACACACCTCCCGAAAAGTGATATTTCCCGAGCCTGCAAGCAGCCATTTTACAAATGGCATCCCTCCACGTTCTAGGGCAATTAGGATCCATTTTTCAACCGTAATTTTGTCAAGTCTGCCCTCAGATTGAAGCTCAAAAACCAGGGAGTTGATCCTATGCTATATTTACACAATCCCACCATTTCTTTCACCAAACGGCATCCGTTTTCAAAAGAAATTGTGGGGGCACATTTCATGCAAATGAGCTCGCGTAGAAATTATCCTTACAATTAGGGTGGTGCACCCTATAGGGTGCACCTGCCTAATTCAAGTCCCATTGAAAACAGTGTAAAATCAACAATGTTCACGACCAAGTTTCTTGCACACCGACATCACTGGGGTTTCTCAAACAACAATCAGATTATTGTCTTGGTCTTTATCTTTCATTTCTTTTCAATTTTTAGTAGGTTAGCCAATTACATTTTTTAATATTCACACCAAAAGAAACACACCTCCCGAAAAGTGATACTTCCCGAGCCTGCAAGCAGCCATTTTACAAATGGCATCCCTCCACGTTCTAGGGCAATTAGGATCCATTTTTCAACCGTAATTTTGTCAAGTCTGCCCTCAGATTGAAGCTCAAAAACCAGGGAGTTGATCCTATGCTATATTTACACAATCCCACCATTTCTTTCACCAAACGGCATCCGTTTTCAAAAGAAATTGTGGGGGCACATTTCATGCAAATGAGCTCGCGTAGAAATTATCCTTACAATTAGGGTGGTGCACCCTATAGGGTGCACCTGCCTAATTCAAGTCCCATTGAAAACAGTGTAAAATCAACAATGTTCACGACCAAGTTTCTTGCACACCGACATCACTGGGGTTTCTCAAACAACAATCAGATTATTGTCTTGGTCTTTATCTTTCATTTCTTTTCAATTTTTAGTAGGTTAGCCAATTACATTTTTTAATATTCACACCAAAAGAAACACACCTCCCGAAAAGTGATACTTCCCGAGCCTGCAAGCAGCCATTTTACAAATGGCATCCCTCCACGTTCTAGGGCAATTAGGATCCATTTTTCAACCGTAATTTTGTCAAGTCTGCCCTCAGATTGAAGCTCAAAAACTAGGGAGTTGATCCTATGCTATATTTACACAATCCCACCATTTCTTTCACCAAACGGCATCCGTTTTCAAAAGAAATTGTGGGGGCACATTTCATGCAAATGAGCTCGCGTAGAAATTATCCTTACAATTAGGGTGGTGCACCCTATAGGGTGCACCTGCCTAATTCAAGTCCCATTGAAAACAGTGTAAAATCAACAATGTTCACGACCAAGTTTCTTGCACACCGACATCACTGGGGTTTCTCAAACAACAATCAGATTATTGTCTTGGTCTTTATCTTTCCATTTCTTTTCAATTTTTAGTAGGTTAGCCAATTACATTTTTTAATATTCACACCAAAAGAAACACACCTCCCGAAAAGTGATACTTCCCGAGCCTGCAAGCAGCCATTTTACAAATGGCATCCCTCCACGTTCTAGGGCAATTAGGATCCATTTTTCAACCGTAATTTTGTCAAGTCTGCCCTCAGATTGAAGCTCAAAAACCAGGGAGTTGATCCTATGCTATATTTACACAATCCCACCATTTCTTTCACCAAACGGCATCCGTTTTCAAAAGAAATTGTGGGGGCACATTTCATGCAAATGAGCTCGCGTAGAAATTATCCTTACAATTAGGGTGGTGCACCCTATAGGGTGCACCTGCCTAATTCAAGTCCCATTGAAAACAGTGTAAAATCAACAATGTTCACGACCAAGTTTCTTGCACACCGACATCACTGGGGTTTCTCAAACAACAATCAGATTATTGTCTTGGTCTTTATCTTTCATTTCTTTTCAATTTTTAGTAGGTTAGCCAATTACATTTTTTAATATTCACACCAAAAGAAACACACCTCCCGAAAAGTGATATTTCCCGAGCCTGCAAGCAGCCATTTTACAAATGGCATCCCTCCACGTTCTAGGGCAATTAGGATCCATTTTTCAACCGTAATTTTGTCAAGTCTGCCCTCAGATTGAAGCTCAAAAACCAGGGAGTTGATCCTATGCTATATTTACACAATCCCACCATTTCTTTCACCAAACGGCATCCGTTTTCAAAAGAAATTGTGGGGGCACATTTCATGCAAATGAGCTCGCGTAGAAATTATCCTTACAATTAGGGTGGTGCACCCTATAGGGTGCACCTGCCTAATTCAAGTCCCATTGAAAACAGTGTAAAATCAACAATGTTCACGACCAAGTTTCTTGCACACCGACATCACTGGGGTTTCTCAAACAACAATCAGATTATTGTCTTGGTCTTTATCTTTCATTTCTTTTCAATTTTTAGTAGGTTAGCCAATTACATTTTTTAATATTCACACCAAAAGAAACACACCTCCCGAAAAGTGATACTTCCCGAGCCTGCAAGCAGCCATTTTACAAATGGCATCCCTCCACGTTCTAGGGCAATTAGGATCCATTTTTCAACCGTAATTTTGTCAAGTCTGCCCTCAGATTGAAGCTCAAAAACCAGGGAGTTGATCCTATGCTATATTTACACAATCCCACCATTTCTTTCACCAAACGGCATCCGTTTTCAAAAGAAATTGTGGGGGCACATTTCATGCAAATGAGCTCGCGTAGAAATTATCCTTACAATTAGGGTGGTGCACCCTATAGGGTGCACCTGCCTAATTCAAGTCCCATTGAAAACAGTGTAAAATCAACAATGTTCACGACCAAGTTTCTTGCACACCGACATCACTGGGGTTTCTCAAACAACAATCAGATTATTGTCTTGGTCTTTATCTTTCATTTCTTTTCAATTTTTAGTAGGTTAGCCAATTACATTTTTTAATATTCACACCAAAAGAAACACACCTCCCGAAAAGTGATACTTCCCGAGCCTGCAAGCAGCCATTTTACAAATGGCATCCCTCCACGTTCTAGGGCAATTAGGATCCATTTTTCAACCGTAATTTTGTCAAGTCTGCCCTCAGATTGAAGCTCAAAAACTAGGGAGTTGATCCTATGCTATATTTACACAATCCCACCATTTCTTTCACCAAACGGCATCCGTTTTCAAAAGAAATTGTGGGGGCACATTTCATGCAAATGAGCTCGCGTAGAAATTATCCTTACAATTAGGGTGGTGCACCCTATAGGGTGCACCTGCCTAATTCAAGTCCCATTGAAAACAGTGTAAAATCAACAATGTTCACGACCAAGTTTCTTGCACACCGACATCACTGGGGTTTCTCAAACAACAATCAGATTATTGTCTTGGTCTTTATCTTTCCATTTCTTTTCAATTTTTAGTAGGTTAGCCAATTACATTTTTTAATATTCACACCAAAAGAAACACACCTCCCGAAAAGTGATACTTCCCGAGCCTGCAAGCAGCCATTTTACAAATGGCATCCCTCCACGTTCTAGGGCAATTAGGATCCATTTTTCAACCGTAATTTTGTCAAGTCTGCCCTCAGATTGAAGCTCAAAAACCAGGGAGTTGATCCTATGCTATATTTACACAATCCCACCATTTCTTTCACCAAACGGCATCCGTTTTCAAAAGAAATTGTGGGGGCACATTTCATGCAAATGAGCTCGCGTAGAAATTATCCTTACAATTAGGGTGGTGCACCCTATAGGGTGCACCTGCCTAATTCAAGTCCCATTGAAAACAGTGTAAAATCAACAATGTTCACGACCAAGTTTCTTGCACACCGACATCACTGGGGTTTCTCAAACAACAATCAGATTATTGTCTTGGTCTTTATCTTTCATTTCTTTTCAATTTTTAGTAGGTTAGCCAATTACATTTTTTAATATTCACACCAAAAGAAACACACCTCCCGAAAAGTGATATTTCCCGAGCCTGCAAGCAGCCATTTTACAAATGGCATCCCTCCACGTTCTAGGGCAATTAGGATCCATTTTTCAACCGTAATTTTGTCAAGTCTGCCCTCAGATTGAAGCTCAAAAACCAGGGAGTTGATCCTATGCTATATTTACACAATCCCACCATTTCTTTCACCAAACGGCATCCGTTTTCAAAAGAAATTGTGGGGGCACATTTCATGCAAATGAGCTCGCGTAGAAATTATCCTTACAATTAGGGTGGTGCACCCTATAGGGTGCACCTGCCTAATTCAAGTCCCATTGAAAACAGTGTAAAATCAACAATGTTCACGACCAAGTTTCTTGCACACCGACATCACTGGGGTTTCTCAAACAACAATCAGATTATTGTCTTGGTCTTTATCTTTCATTTCTTTTCAATTTTTAGTAGGTTAGCCAATTACATTTTTTAATATTCACACCAAAAGAAACACACCTCCCGAAAAGTGATACTTCCCGAGCCTGCAAGCAGCCATTTTACAAATGGCATCCCTCCACGTTCTAGGGCAATTAGGATCCATTTTTCAACCGTAATTTTGTCAAGTCTGCCCTCAGATTGAAGCTCAAAAACCAGGGAGTTGATCCTATGCTATATTTACACAATCCCACCATTTCTTTCACCAAACGGCATCCGTTTTCAAAAGAAATTGTGGGGGCACATTTCATGCAAATGAGCTCGCGTAGAAATTATCCTTACAATTAGGGTGGTGCACCCTATAGGGTGCACCTGCCTAATTCAAGTCCCATTGAAAACAGTGTAAAATCAACAATGTTCACGACCAAGTTTCTTGCACACCGACATCACTGGGGTTTCTCAAACAACAATCAGATTATTGTCTTGGTCTTTATCTTTCATTTCTTTTCAATTTTTAGTAGGTTAGCCAATTACATTTTTTAATATTCACACCAAAAGAAACACACCTCCCGAAAAGTGATATTTCCCGAGCCTGCAAGCAGCCATTTTACAAATGGCATCCCTCCACGTTCTAGGGCAATTAGGATCCATTTTTCAACCGTAATTTTGTCAAGTCTGCCCTCAGATTGAAGCTCAAAAACCAGGGAGTTGATCCTATGCTATATTTACACAATCCCACCATTTCTTTCACCAAACGGCATCCGTTTTCAAAAGAAATTGTGGGGGCACATTTCATGCAAATGAGCTCGCGTAGAAATTATCCTTACAATTAGGGTGGTGCACCCTATAGGGTGCACCTGCCTAATTCAAGTCCCATTGAAAACAGTGTAAAATCAACAATGTTCACGACCAAGTTTCTTGCACACCGACATCACTGGGGTTTCTCAAACAACAATCAGATTATTGTCTTGGTCTTTATCTTTCATTTCTTTTCAATTTTTAGTAGGTTAGCCAATTACATTTTTTAATATTCACACCAAAAGAAACACACCTCCCGAAAAGTGATACTTCCCGAGCCTGCAAGCAGCCATTTTACAAATGGCATCCCTCCACGTTCTAGGGCAATTAGGATCCATTTTTCAACCGTAATTTTGTCAAGTCTGCCCTCAGATTGAAGCTCAAAAACCAGGGAGTTGATCCTATGCTATATTTACACAATCCCACCATTTCGTTCACCAAACGGCATCCGTTTTCAAAAGAAATTGTGGGGGCACATTTCATGCAAATGAGCTCGCGTAGAAATTATCCTTACAATTAGGGTGGTGCACCCTATAGGGTGCACCTGCCTAATTCAAGTCCCATTGAAAACAGTGTAAAATCAACAATGTTCACGACCAAGTTTCTTGCACACCGACATCACTGGGGTTTCTCAAACAACAATCAGATTATTGTCTTGGTCTTTATCTTTCATTTCTTTTCAATTTTTAGTAGGTTAGCCAATTACATTTTTTAATATTCACACCAAAAGAAACACACCTCCCGAAAAGTGATACTTCCCGAGCCTGCAAGCAGCCATTTTACAAATGGCATCCCTCCACGTTCTAGGGCAATTAGGATCCATTTTTCAACCGTAATTTTGTCAAGTCTGCCCTCAGATTGAAGCTCAAAAACTAGGGAGTTGATCCTATGCTATATTTACACAATCCCACCATTTCTTTCACCAAACGGCATCCGTTTTCAAAAGAAATTGTGGGGGCACATTTCATGCAAATGAGCTCGCGTAGAAATTATCCTTACAATTAGGGTGGTGCACCCTATAGGGTGCACCTGCCTAATTCAAGTCCCATTGAAAACAGTGTAAAATCAACAATGTTCACGACCAAGTTTCTTGCACACCGACATCACTGGGGTTTCTCAAACAACAATCAGATTATTGTCTTGGTCTTTATCTTTCATTTCTTTTCAATTTTTAGTAGGTTAGCCAATTACATGTTTTAATATTCACACCAAAAGAAACACACCTCCCGAAAAGTGATACTTCCCGAGCCTGCAAGCAGCCATTTTACAAATGGCATCCCTCCACGTTCTAGGGCAATTAGGATCCATTTTTCAACCGTAATTTTGTCAAGTCTGCCCTCAGATTGAAGCTCAAAAACTAGGGAGTTGATCCTATGCTATATTTACACAATCCCACCATTTCTTTCACCAAACGGCATCCGTTTTCAAAAGAAATTGTGGGGGCACATTTCATGCAAATGAGCTCGCGTAGAAATTATCCTTACAATTAGGGTGGTGCACCCTATAGGGTGCACCTGCCTAATTCAAGTCCCATTGAAAACAGTGTAAAATCAACAATGTTCACGACCAAGTTTCTTGCACACCGACATCACTGGGGTTTCTCAAACAACAATCAGATTATTGTCTTGGTCTTTATCTTTCCATTTCTTTTCAATTTTTAGTAGGTTAGCCAATTACATTTTTTAATATTCACACCAAAAGAAACACACCTCCCGAAAAGTGATACTTCCCGAGCCTGCAAGCAGCCATTTTACAAATGGCATCCCTCCACGTTCTAGGGCAATTAGGATCCATTTTTCAACCGTAATTTTGTCAAGTCTGCCCTCAGATTGAAGCTCAAAAACCAGGGAGTTGATCCTATGCTATATTTACACAATCCCACCATTTCTTTCACCAAACGGCATCCGTTTTCAAAAGAAATTGTGGGGGCACATTTCATGCAAATGAGCTCTCGTAGAAATTATCCTTACAATTAGGGTGGTGCACCCTATAGGGTGCACCTGCCTAATTCAAGTCCCATTGAAAACAGTGTAAAATCAACAATGTTCACGACCAAGTTTCTTGCACACCGACATCACTGGGGTTTCTCAAACAACAATCAGATTATTGTCTTGGTCTTTATCTTTCATTTCTTTTCAATTTTTAGTAGGTTAGCCAATTACATTTTTTAATATTCACACCAAAAGAAACACACCTCCCGAAAAGTGATATTTCCCGAGCCTGCAAGCAGCCATTTTACAAATGGCATCCCTCCACGTTCTAGGGCAATTAGGATCCATTTTTCAACCGTAATTTTGTCAAGTCTGCCCTCAGATTGAAGCTCAAAAACCAGGGAGTTGATCCTATGCTATATTTACACAATCCCACCATTTCTTTCACCAAACGGCATCCGTTTTCAAAAGAAATTGTGGGGGCACATTTCATGCAAATGAGCTCGCGTAGAAATTATCCTTACAATTAGGGTGGTGCACCCTATAGGGTGCACCTGCCTAATTCAAGTCCCATTGAAAACAGTGTAAAATCAACAATGTTCACGACCAAGTTTCTTGCACACCGACATCACTGGGGTTTCTCAAACAACAATCAGATTATTGTCTTGGTCTTTATCTTTCATTTCTTTTCAATTTTTAGTAGGTTAGCCAATTACATTTTTTAATATTCACACCAAAAGAAACACACCTCCCGAAAAGTGATACTTCCCGAGCCTGCAAGCAGCCATTTTACAAATGGCATCCCTCCACGTTCTAGGGCAATTAGGATCCATTTTTCAACCGTAATTTTGTCAAGTCTGCCCTCAGATTGAAGCTCAAAAACCAGGGAGTTGATCCTATGCTATATTTACACAATCCCACCATTTCTTTCACCAAACGGCATCCGTTTTCAAAAGAAATTGTGGGGGCACATTTCATGCAAATGAGCTCGCGTAGAAATTATCCTTACAATTAGGGTGGTGCACCCTATAGGGTGCACCTGCCTAATTCAAGTCCCATTGAAAACAGTGTAAAATCAACAATGTTCACGACCAAGTTTCTTGCACACCGACATCACTGGGGTTTTTTCAAACAACAATCAGATTATTGTCTTGGTCTTTATCTTTCATTTCTTTTCAATTTTTAGTAGGTTAGCCAATTACATTTTTTAATATTCACACCAAAAGAAACACACCTCCCGAAAAGTGATATTTCCCGAGCCTGCAAGCAGCCATTTTACAAATGGCATCCCTCCACGTTCTAGGGCAATTAGGATCCATTTTTCAACCGTAATTTTGTCAAGTCTGCCCTCAGATTGAAGCTCAAAAACCAGGGAGTTGATCCTATGCTATATTTACACAATCCCACCATTTCTTTCACCAAACGGCATCCGTTTTCAAAAGAAATTGTGGGGGCACATTTCATGCAAATGAGCTCGCGTAGAAATTATCCTTACAATTAGGGTGGTGCACCCTATAGGGTGCACCTGCCTAATTCAAGTCCCATTGAAAACAGTGTAAAATCAACAATGTTCACGACCAAGTTTCTTGCACACCGACATCACTGGGGTTTCTCAAACAACAATCAGATTATTGTCTTGGTCTTTATCTTTCATTTCTTTTCAATTTTTAGTAGGTTAGCCAATTACATTTTTTAATATTCACACCAAAAGAAACACACCTCCCGAAAAGTGATACTTCCCGAGCCTGCAAGCAGCCATTTTACAAATGGCATCCCTCCACGTTCTAGGGCAATTAGGATCCATTTTTCAACCGTAATTTTGTCAAGTCTGCCCTCAGATTGAAGCTC
Organism: Crossaster papposus; assembly: GCA_037893245.1. Taxonomy (NCBI): domain Eukaryota; kingdom Metazoa; phylum Echinodermata; class Asteroidea; order Velatida; family Solasteridae; genus Crossaster; species Crossaster papposus. Next base: position 50,168 of record JBAIAA010000558.1, on the reverse strand, counting down.
AAAAACCAGGGAGTTGATCCTATGCTATATTTACACAATCCCACCATTTCTTTCACCAAACGGCATCCATTTTCAAAAGAAATTGTGGGGGCACATTTCATGCAAATGAGCTCGCGTAGAAATTATCCTTACAATTAGGGTGGTGCACCCTATAGGGTGCACCTGCCTAATTCAAGTCCCATTGAAAACAGTGTAAAATCAACAATGTTCACGACCAAGTTTCTTGCACACCGACATCACTGGGGTTTCTCAAACAACAATCAGATTATTGTCTTGGTCTTTATCTTTCATTTCTTTTCAATTTTTAGTAGGTTAGCCAATTACATGTTTTAATATTCACACCAAAAGAAACACACCTCCCGAAAAGTGATACTTCCCGAGCCTGCAAGCAGCCATTTTACAAATGGCATCCCTCCACGTTCTAGGGCAATTAGGATCCATTTTTCAACCGTAATTTTGTCAAGTCTGCCCTCAGATTGAAGCTCAAAAACCAGGGAGTTGATCCTATGCTATATTTACACAATCCCACCATTTCTTTCACCAAACGGCATCCGTTTTCAAAAGAAATTGTGGGGGCACATTTCATGCAAATGAGCTCGCGTAGAAATTATCCTTACAATTAGGGTGGTGCACCCTATAGGGTGCACCTGCCTAATTCAAGTCCCATTGAAAACAGTGTAAAATCAACAATGTTCACGACCAAGTTTCTTGCACACCGACATCACTGGGGTTTCTCAAACAACAATCAGATTATTGTCTTGGTCTTTATCTTTCATTTCTTTTCAATTTTTAGTAGGTTAGCCAATTACATTTTTTAATATTCACACCAAAAGAAACACACCTCCCGAAAAGTGATACTTCCCGAGCCTGCAAGCAGCCATTTTACAAATGGCATCCCTCCACGTTCTAGGGCAATTAGGATCCATTTTTCAACCGTAATTTTGTCAAGTCTGCCCTCAGATTGAAGCTCAAAAACCAGGGAGTTGATCCTATGCTATATTTACACAATCCCACCATTTCTTTCACCAAACGGCATCCGTTTTCAAAAGAAATTGTGGGGGCACATTTCATGCAAATGAGCTCGCGTAGAAATTATCCTTACAATTAGGGTGGTGCACCCTATAGGGTGCACCTGCCTAATTCAAGTCCCATTGAAAACAGTGTAAAATCAACAATGTTCACGACCAAGTTTCTTGCACACCGACATCACTGGGGTTTCTCAAACAACAATCAGATTATTGTCTTGGTCTTTATCTTCCATTTCTTTTCAATTTTTAGTAGGTTAGCCAATTACATTTTGTAATATTCACACCAAAAGAAACACACCTCCCGAAAAGTGATACTTCCCGAGCCTGCAAGCAGCCATTTTACAAATGGCATCCCTCCACGTTCTAGGGCAATTAGGATCCATTTTTCAACCGTAATTTTGTCAAGTCTGCCCTCAGATTGAGGCTCAAAAACTAGGGAGTTGATCCTATGCTATATTTACACAATCCCACCATTTCTTTCACCAAACGGCATCCGTTTTCAAAAGAAATTGTGGGGGCACATTTCATGCAAATGAGCTCGCGTAGAAATTATCCTTACAATTAGGGTGGTGCACCCTATAGGGTGCACCTGCCTAATTCAAGTCCCATTGAAAACAGTGTAAAATCAACAATGTTCACGACCAAGTTTCTTGCACACCGACATCACTGGGGTTTCTCAAACAACAATCAGATTATTGTCTTGGTCTTTATCTTTCATTTCTTTTCAATTTTTAGTAGGTTAGCCAATTACATTTTTTAATATTCACACCAAAAGAAACACACCTCCCGAAAAGTGATACTTCCCGAGCCTGCAAGCAGCCATTTTACAAATGGCATCCCTCCACGTTCTAGGGCAATTAGGATCCATTTTTCAACCGTAATTTTGTCAAGTCTGCCCTCAGATTGAAGCTCAAAAACCAGGGAGTTGATCCTATGCTATATTTACACAATCCCACCATTTCTTTCACCAAACGGCATCCGTTTTCAAAAGAAATTGTGGGGGCACATTTCATGCAAATGAGCTCGCGTAGAAATTATCCTTACAATTAGGGTGGTGCACCCTATAGGGTGCACCTGCCTAATTCAAGTCCCATTGAAAACAGTGTAAAATCAACAATGTTCACGACCAAGTTTCTTGCACACCGACATCACTGGGGTTTCTCAAACAACAATCAGATTATTGTCTTGGTCTTTATCTTTCATTTCTTTTCAATTTTTAGTAGGTTAGCCAATTACATTTTTTAATATTCACACCAAAAGAAACACACCTCCCGAAAAGTGATACTTCCCGAGCCTGCAAGCAGCCATTTTACAAATGGCATCCCTCCACGTTCTAGGGCAATTAGGATCCATTTTTCAACCGTAATTTTGTCAAGTCTGCCCTCAGATTGAAGCTCAAAAACCAGGGAGTTGATCCTATGCTATATTTACACAATCCCACCATTTCTTTCACCAAACGGCATCCGTTTTCAAAAGAAATTGTGGGGGCACATTTCATGCAAATGAGCTCGCGTAGAAATTATCCTTACAATTAGGGTGGTGCACCCTATAGGGTGCACCTGCCTAATTCAAGTCCCATTGAAAACAGTGTAAAATCAACAATGTTCACGACCAAGTTTCTTGCACACCGACATCACTGGGGTTTCTCAAACAACAATCAGATTATTGTCTTGGTCTTTATCTTCCATTTCTTTTCAATTTTTAGTAGGTTAGCCAATTACATTTTTTAATATTCACACCAAAAGAAACACACCTCCCGAAAAGTGATACTTCCCGAGCCTGCAAGCAGCCATTTTACAAATGGCATCCCTCCACGTTCTAGGGCAATTAGGATCCATTTTTCAACCGTAATTTTGTCAAGTCTGCCCTCAGATTGAGGCTCAAAAACTAGGGAGTTGATCCTATGCTATATTTACACAATCCCACCATTTCTTTCACCAAACGGCATCCGTTTTCAAAAGAAATTGTGGGGGCACATTTCATGCAAATGAGCTCGCGTAGAAATTATCCTTACAATTAGGGTGGTGCACCCTATAGGGTGCACCTGCCTAATTCAAGTCCCATTGAAAACAGTGTAAAATCAACAATGTTCACGACCAAGTTTCTTGCACACCGACATCACTGGGGTTTCTCAAACAACAATCAGATTATTGTCTTGGTCTTTATCTTTCATTTCTTTTCAATTTTTAGTAGGTTAGCCAATTACATTTTTTAATATTCACACCAAAAGAAACACACCTCCCGAAAAGTGATACTTCCCGAGCCTGCAAGCAGCCATTTTACAAATGGCATCCCTCCACGTTCTAGGGCAATTAGGATCCATTTTTCAACCGTAATTTTGTCAAGTCTGCCCTCAGATTGAAGCTCAAAAACCAGGGAGTTGATCCTATGCTATATTTACACAATCCCACCATTTCTTTCACCAAACGGCATCCGTTTTCAAAAGAAATTGTGGGGGCACATTTCATGCAAATGAGCTCGCGTAGAAATTATCCTTACAATTAGGGTGGTGCACCCTATAGGGTGCACCTGCCTAATTCAAGTCCCATTGAAAACAGTGTAAAATCAACAATGTTCACGACCAAGTTTCTTGCACACCGACATCACTGGGGTTTCTCAAACAACAATCAGATTATTGTCTTGGTCTTTATCTTTCATTTCTTTTCAATTTTTAGTAGGTTAGCCAATTACATTTTTTAATATTCACACCAAAAGAAACACACCTCCCGAAAAGTGATACTTCCCGAGCCTGCAAGCAGCCATTTTACAAATGGCATCCCTCCACGTTCTAGGGCAATTAGGATCCATTTTTCAACCGTAATTTTGTCAAGTCTGCCCTCAGATTGAAGCTCAAAAACCAGGGAGTTGATCCTATGCTATATTTACACAATCCCACCATTTCTTTCACCAAACGGCATCCGTTTTCAAAAGAAATTGTGGGGGCACATTTCATGCAAATGAGCTCGCGTAGAAATTATCCTTACAATTAGGGTGGTGCACCCTATAGGGTGCACCTGCCTAATTCAAGTCCCATTGAAAACAGTGTAAAATCAACAATGTTCACGACCAAGTTTCTTGCACACCGACATCACTGGGGTTTCTCAAACAACAATCAGATTATTGTCTTGGTCTTTATCTTTCATTTCTTTTCAATTTTTAGTAGGTTAGCCAATTACATTTTTTAATATTCACACCAAAAGAAACACACCTCCCGAAAAGTGATACTTCCCGAGCCTGCAAGCAGCCATTTTACAAATGGCATCCCTCCACGTTCTAGGGCAATTAGGATCCATTTTTCAACCGTAATTTTGTCAAGTCTGCCCTCAGATTGAAGCTCAAAAACCAGGGAGTTGATCCTATGCTATATTTACACAATCCCACCATTTCTTTCACCAAACGGCATCCGTTTTCAAAAGAAATTGTGGGGGCACATTTCATGCAAATGAGCTCGCGTAGAAATTATCCTTACAATTAGGGTGGTGCACCCTATAGGGTGCACCTGCCTAATTCAAGTCCCATTGAAAACAGTGTAAAATCAACAATGTTCACGACCAAGTTTCTTGCACACCGACATCACTGGGGTTTCTCAAACAACAATCAGATTATTGTCTTGGTCTTTATCTTCCATTTCTTTTCAATTTTTAGTAGGTTAGCCAATTACATTTTTTAATATTCACACCAAAAGAAACACACCTCCCGAAAAGTGATACTTCCCGAGCCTGCAAGCAGCCATTTTACAAATGGCATCCCTCCACGTTCTAGGGCAATTAGGATCCATTTTTCAACCGTAATTTTGTCAAGTCTGCCCTCAGATTGAGGCTCAAAAACTAGGGAGTTGATCCTATGCTATATTTACACAATCCCACCATTTCTTTCACCAAACGGCATCCGTTTTCAAAAGAAATTGTGGGGGCACATTTCATGCAAATGAGCTCGCGTAGAAATTATCCTTACAATTAGGGTGGTGCACCCTATAGGGTGCACCTGCCTAATTCAAGTCCCATTGAAAACAGTGTAAAATCAACAATGTTCACGACCAAGTTTCTTGCACACCGACATCACTGGGGTTTCTCAAACAACAATCAGATTATTGTCTTGGTCTTTATCTTTCATTTCTTTTCAATTTTTAGTAGGTTAGCCAATTACATTTTTTAATATTCACACCAAAAGAAACACACCTCCCGAAAAGTGATACTTCCCGAGCCTGCAAGCAGCCATTTTACAAATGGCATCCCTCCACGTTCTAGGGCAATTAGGATCCATTTTTCAACCGTAATTTTGTCAAGTCTGCCCTCAGATTGAAGCTCAAAAACCAGGGAGTTGATCCTATGCTATATTTACACAATCCCACCATTTCTTTCACCAAACGGCATCCGTTTTCAAAAGAAATTGTGGGGGCACATTTCATGCAAATGAGCTCGCGTAGAAATTATCCTTACAATTAGGGTGGTGCACCCTATAGGGTGCACCTGCCTAATTCAAGTCCCATTGAAAACAGTGTAAAATCAACAATGTTCACGACCAAGTTTCTTGCACACCGACATCACTGGGGTTTCTCAAACAACAATCAGATTATTGTCTTGGTCTTTATCTTTCCATTTCTTTTCAATTTTTAGTAGGTTAGCCAATTACATTTTTTAATATTCACACCAAAAGAAACACACCTCCCGAAAAGTGATACTTCCCGAGCCTGCAAGCAGCCATTTTACAAATGGCATCCCTCCACGTTCTAGGGCAATTAGGATCCATTTTTCAACCGTAATTTTGTCAAGTCTGCCCTCAGATTGAAGCTCAAAAACCAGGGAGTTGATCCTATGCTATATTTACACAATCCCACCATTTCTTTCACCAAACGGCATCCGTTTTCAAAAGAAATTGTGGGGGCACATTTCATGCAAATGAGCTCGCGTAGAAATTATCCTTACAATTAGGGTGGTGCACCCTATAGGGTGCACCTGCCTAATTCAAGTCCCATTGAAAACAGTGTAAAATCAACAATGTTCACGACCAAGTTTCTTGCACACCGACATCACTGGGGTTTCTCAAACAACAATCAGATTATTGTCTTGGTCTTTATCTTTCCATTTCTTTTCAATTTTTAGTAGGTTAGCCAATTACATTTTTTAATATTCACACCAAAAGAAACACACCTCCCGAAAAGTGATACTTCCCGAGCCTGCAAGCAGCCATTTTACAAATGGCATCCCTCCACGTTCTAGGGCAATTAGGATCCATTTTTCAACCGTAATTTTGTCAAGTCTGCCCTCAGATTGAAGCTCAAAAACCAGGGAGTTGATCCTATGCTATATTTACACAATCCCACCATTTCTTTCACCAAACGGCATCCGTTTTCAAAAGAAATTGTGGGGGCACATTTCATGCAAATGAGCTCGCGTAGAAATTATCCTTACAATTAGGGTGGTGCACCCTATAGGGTGCACCTGCCTAATTCAAGTCCCATTGAAAACAGTGTAAAATCAACAATGTTCACGACCAAGTTTCTTGCACACCGACATCACTGGGGTTTCTCAAACAACAATCAGATTATTGTCTTGGTCTTTATCTTCCATTTCTTTTCAATTTTTAGTAGGTTAGCCAATTACATTTTTTAATATTCACACCAAAAGAAACACACCTCCCGAAAAGTGATACTTCCCGAGCCTGCAAGCAGCCATTTTACAAATGGCATCCCTCCACGTTCTAGGGCAATTAGGATCCATTTTTCAACCGTAATTTTGTCAAGTCTGCCCTCAGATTGAAGCTCAAAAACTAGGGAGTTGATCCTATGCTATATTTACACAATCCCACCATTTCTTTCACCAAACGGCATCCGTTTTCAAAAGAAATTGTGGGGGCACATTTCATGCAAATGAGCTCGCGTAGAAATTATCCTTACAATTAGGGTGGTGCACCCTATAGGGTGCACCTGCCTAATTCAAGTCCCATTGAAAACAGTGTAAAATCAACAATGTTCACGACCAAGTTTCTTGCACACCGACATCACTGGGGTTTCTCAAACAACAATCAGATTATTGTCTTGGTCTTTATCTTTCATTTCTTTTCAATTTTTAGTAGGTTAGCCAATTACATTTTTTAATATTCACACCAAAAGAAACACACCTCCCGAAAAGTGATACTTCCCGAGCCTGCAAGCAGCCATTTTACAAATGGCATCCCTCCACGTTCTAGGGCAATTAGGATCCATTTTTCAACCGTAATTTTGTCAAGTCTGCCCTCAGATTGAAGCTCAAAAACTAGGGAGTTGATCCTATGCTATATTTACACAATCCCACCATTTCTTTCACCAAACGGCATCCGTTTTCAAAAGAAATTGTGGGGGCACATTTCATGCAAATGAGCTCGCGTAGAAATTATCCTTACAATTAGGGTGGTGCACCCTATAGGGTGCACCTGCCTAATTCAAGTCCCATTGAAAACAGTGTAAAATCAACAATGTTCACGACCAAGTTTCTTGCACACCGACATCACTGGGGTTTCTCAAACAACAATCAGATTATTGTCTTGGTCTTTATCTTTCCATTTCTTTTCAATTTTTAGTAGGTTAGCCAATTACATTTTTTAATATTCACACCAAAAGAAACACACCTCCCGAAAAGTGATACTTCCCGAGCCTGCAAGCAGCCATTTTACAAATGGCATCCCTCCACGTTCTAGGGCAATTAGGATCCATTTTTCAACCGTAATTTTGTCAAGTCTGCCCTCAGATTGAAGCTCAAAAACCAGGGAGTTGATCCTATGCTATATTTACACAATCCCACCATTTCTTTCACCAAACGGCATCCGTTTTCAAAAGAAATTGTGGGGGCACATTTCATGCAAATGAGCTCGCGTAGAAATTATCCTTACAATTAGGGTGGTGCACCCTATAGGGTGCACCTGCCTAATTCAAGTCCCATTGAAAACAGTGTAAAATCAACAATGTTCACGACCAAGTTTCTTGCACACCGACATCACTGGGGTTTCTCAAACAACAATCAGATTATTGTCTTGGTCTTTATCTTTCCATTTCTTTTCAATTTTTAGTAGGTTAGCCAATTACATTTTTTAATATTCACACCAAAAGAAACACACCTCCCGAAAAGTGATACTTCCCGAGCCTGCAAGCAGCCATTTTACAAATGGCATCCCTCCACGTTCTAGGGCAATTAGGATCCATTTTTCAACCGTAATTTTGTCAAGTCTGCCCTCAGATTGAAGCTCAAAAACTAGGGAGTTGATCCTATGCTATATTTACACAATCCCACCATTTCTTTCACCAAACGGCATCCGTTTTCAAAAGAAACTGTGGGGGCACATTTCATGCAAATGAGCTCGCGTAGAAATTATCCTTACAATTAGGGTGGTGCACCCTATAGGGTGCACCTGCCTAATTCAAGTCCCATTGAAAACAGTGTAAAATCAACAATGTTCACGACCAAGTTTCTTGCACACCGACATCACTGGGGTTTCTCAAACAACAATCAGATTATTGTCTTGGTCTTTATCTTTCCATTTCTTTTCAATTTTTAGTAGGTTAGCCAATTACATTTTTTAATATTCACACCAAAAGAAACACACCTCCCGAAAAGTGATACTTCCCGAGCCTGCAAGCAGCCATTTTACAAATGGCATCCCTCCACGTTCTAGGGCAATTAGGATCCATTTTTCAACCGTAATTTTGTCAAGTCTGCCCTCAGATTGAAGCTCAAAAACCAGGGAGTTGATCCTATGCTATATTTACACAATCCCACCATTTCTTTCACCAAACGGCATCCTTTTTCAAAAGAAATTGTGGGGGCACATTTCATGCAAATGAGCTCGCGTAGAAATTATCCTTACAATTAGGGTGGTGCACCCTATAGGGTGCACCTGCCTAATTCAAGTCCCATTGAAAACAGTGTAAAATCAACAATGTTCACGACCAAGTTTCTTGCACACCGACATCACTGGGGTTTCTCAAACAACAATCAGATTATTGTCTTGGTCTTTATCTTTCCATTTCTTTTCAATTTTTAGTAGGTTAGCCAATTACATTTTTTAATATTCACACCAAAAGAAACACACCTCCCGAAAAGTGATACTTCCCGAGCCTGCAAGCAGCCATTTTACAAATGGCATCCCTCCACGTTCTAGGGCAATTAGGATCCATTTTTCAACCGTAATTTTGTCAAGTCTGCCCTCAGATTGAAGCTCAAAAACCAGGGAGTTGATCCTATGCTATATTTACACAATCCCACCATTTCTTTCACCAAACGGCATCCGTTTTCAAAAGAAATTGTGGGGGCACATTTCATGCAAATGAGCTCGCGTAGAAATTATCCTTACAATTAGGGTGGTGCACCCTATAGGGTGCACCTGCCTAATTCAAGTCCCATTGAAAACAATGTAAAATCAACAATGTTCACGACCAAGTTTCTTGCACACCGACATCACTGGGGTTTCTCAAACAACAATCAGATTATTGTCTTGGTCTTTATCTTTCATTTCTTTTCAATTTTTAGTAGGTTAGCCAATTACATTTTTTAATATTCACACCAAAAGAAACACACCTCCCGAAAAGTGATACTTCCCGAGCCTGCAAGCAGCCATTTTACAAATGGCATCCCTCCACGTTCTAGGGCAATTAGGATCCATTTTTCAACCGTAATTTTGTCAAGTCTGCCCTCAGATTGAAGCTCAAAAACCAGGGAGTTGATCCTATGCTATATTTACACAATCCCACCATTTCTTTCACCAAACGGCATCCGTTTTCAAAAGAAATTGTGGGGGCACATTTCATGCAAATGAGCTCGCGTAGAAATTATCCTTACAATTAGGGTGGTGCACCCTATAGGGTGCACCTGCCTAATTCAAGTCCCATTGAAAACAGTGTAAAATCAACAATGTTCACGACCAAGTTTCTTGCACACCGACATCACTGGGGTTTCTCAAACAACAATCAGATTATTGTCTTGGTCTTTATCTTTCATTTCTTTTCAATTTTTAGTAGGTTAGCCAATTACATTTTTTAATATTCACACCAAAAGAAACACACCTCCCGAAAAGTGATACTTCCCGAGCCTGCAAGCAGCCATTTTACAAATGGCATCCCTCCACGTTCTAGGGCAATTAGGATCCATTTTTCAACCGTAATTTTGTCAAGTCTGCCCTCAGATTGAAGCTCAAAAACTAGGGAGTTGATCCTATGCTATATTTACACAATCCCACCATTTCTTTCACCAAACGGCATCCGTTTTCAAAATAAATTGTGGGGGCACATTTCATGCAAATGAGCTCGCGTAGAAATTATCCTTACAATTAGGGTGGTGCACCCTATAGGGTGCACCTGCCTAATTCAAGTCCCATTGAAAACAATGTAAAATCAACAATGTTCACGACCAAGTTTCTTGCACACCGACATCACTGGGGTTTCTCAAACAACAATCAGATTATTGTCTTGGTCTTTATCTTTCATTTCTTTTCAATTTTTAGTAGGTTAGCCAATTACATTTTTTAATATTCACACCAAAAGAAACACACCTCCCGAAAAGTGATACTTCCCGAGCCTGCAAGCAGCCATTTTACAAATGGCATCCCTCCACGTTCTAGGGCAATTAGGATCCATTTTTCAACCGTAATTTTGTCAAGTCTGCCCTCAGATTGAAGCTCAAAAACCAGGGAGTTGATCCTATGCTATATTTACACAATCCCACCATTTCTTTCACCAAACGGCATCCGTTTTCAAAAGAAATTGTGGGGGCACATTTCATGCAAATGAGCTCGCGTAGAAATTATCCTTACAATTAGGGTGGTGCACCCTATAGGGTGCACCTGCCTAATTCAAGTCCCATTGAAAACAGTGTAAAATCAACAATGTTCACGACCAAGTTTCTTGCACACCGACATCACTGGGGTTTCTCAAACAACAATCAGATTATTGTCTTGGTCTTTATCTTTCATTTCTTTTCAATTTTTAGTAGGTTAGCCAATTACATTTTTTAATATTCACACCAAAAGAAACACACCTCCCGAAAAGTGATACTTCCCGAGCCTGCAAGCAGCCATTTTACAAATGGCATCCCTCCACGTTCTAGGGCAATTAGGATCCATTTTTCAACCGTAATTTTGTCAAGTCTGCCCTCAGATTGAAGCTCAAAAACTAGGGAGTTGATCCTATGCTATATTTACACAATCCCACCATTTCTTTCACCAAACGGCATCCGTTTTCAAAATAAATTGTGGGGGCACATTTCATGCAAATGAGCTCGCGTAGAAATTATCCTTACAATTAGGGTGGTGCACCCTATAGGGTGCACCTGCCTAATTCAAGTCCCATTGAAAACAGTGTAAAATCAACAATGTTCACGACCAAGTTTCTTGCACACCGACATCACTGGGGTTTCTCAAACAACAATCAGATTATTGTCTTGGTCTTTATCTTTCCATTTCTTTTCAATTTTTAGTAGGTTAGCCAATTACATTTTTTAATATTCACACCAAAAGAAACACACCTCCCGAAAAGTGATACTTCCCGAGCCTGCAAGCAGCCATTTTACAAATGGCATCCCTCCACGTTCTAGGGCAATTAGGATCCATTTTTCAACCGTAATTTTGTCAAGTCTGCCCTCAGATTGAAGCTCAAAAACCAGGGAGTTGATCCTATGCTATATTTACACAATCCCACCATTTCTTTCACCAAACGGCATCCGTTTTCAAAAGAAATTGTGGGGGCACATTTCATGCAAATGAGCTCGCGTAGAAATTATCCTTACAATTAGGGTGGTGCACCCTATAGGGTGCACCTGCCTAATTCAAGTCCCATTGAAAACAGTGTAAAATCAACAATGTTCACGACCAAGTTTCTTGCACACCGACATCACTGGGGTTTCTCAAACAACAATCAGATTATTGTCTTGGTCTTTATCTTTCATTTCTTTTCAATTTTTAGTAGGTTAGCCAATTACATTTTTTAATATTCACACCAAAAGAAACACACCTCCCGAAAAGTGATACTTCCCGAGCCTGCAAGCAGCCATTTTACAAATGGCATCCCTCCACGTTCTAGGGCAATTAGGATCCATTTTTCAACCGTAATTTTGTCAAGTCTGCCCTCAGATTGAAGCTCAAAAACTAGGGAGTTGATCCTATGCTATATTTACACAATCCCACCATTTCTTTCACCAAACGGCATCCGTTTTCAAAAGAAATTGTGGGGGCACATTTCATGCAAATGAGCTCGCGTAGAAATTATCCTTACAATTAGGGTGGTGCACCCTATAGGGTGCACCTGCCTAATTCAAGTCCCATTGAAAACAGTGTAAAATCAACAATGTTCACGACCAAGTTTCTTGCACACCGACATCACTGGGGTTTCTCAAACAACAATCAGATTATTGTCTTGGTCTTTATCTTTCCATTTCTTTTCAATTTTTAGTAGGTTAGCCAATTACATTTTTTAATATTCACACCAAAAGAAACACACCTCCCGAAAAGTGATACTTCCCGAGCCTGCAAGCAGCCATTTTACAAATGGCATCCCTCCACGTTCTAGGGCAATTAGGATCCATTTTTCAACCGTAATTTTGTCAAGTCTGCCCTCAGATTGAAGCTCAAAAACCAGGGAGTTGATCCTATGCTATATTTACACAATCCCACCATTTCTTTCACCAAACGGCATCCGTTTTCAAAAGAAATTGTGGGGGCACATTTCATGCAAATGAGCTCGCGTAGAAATTATCCTTACAATTAGGGTGGTGCACCCTATAGGGTGCACCTGCCTAATTCAAGTCCCATTGAAAACAGTGTAAAATCAACAATGTTCACGACCAAGTTTCTTGCACACCGACATCACTGGGGTTTCTCAAACAACAATCAGATTATTGTCTTGGTCTTTATCTTTCCATTTCTTTTCAATTTTTAGTAGGTTAGCCAATTACATTTTTTAATATTCACACCAAAAGAAACACACCTCCCGAAAAGTGATACTTCCCGAGCCTGCAAGCAGCCATTTTACAAATGGCATCCCTCCACGTTCTAGGGCAATTAGGATCCATTTTTCAACCGTAATTTTGTCAAGTCTGCCCTCAGATTGAAGCTCAAAAACCAGGGAGTTGATCCTATGCTATATTTACACAATCCCACCATTTCTTTCACCAAACGGCATCCGTTTTCAAAAGAAATTGTGGGGGCACATTTCATGCAAATGAGCTCGCGTAGAAATTATCCTTACAATTAGGGTGGTGCACCCTATAGGGTGCACCTGCCTAATTCAAGTCCCATTGAAAACAGTGTAAAATCAACAATGTTCACGACCAAGTTTCTTGCACACCGACATCACTGGGGTTTCTCAAACAACAATCAGATTATTGTCTTGGTCTTTATCTTTCCATTTCTTTTCAATTTTTAGTAGGTTAGCCAATTACATTTTTTAATATTCACACCAAAAGAAACACACCTCCCGAAAAGTGATACTTCCCGAGCCTGCAAGCAGCCATTTTACAAATGGCATCCCTCCACGTTCTAGGGCAATTAGGATCCATTTTTCAACCGTAATTTTGTCAAGTCTGCCCTCAGATTGAAGCTCAAAAACCAGGGAGTTGATCCTATGCTATATTTACACAATCCCACCATTTCTTTCACCAAACGGCATCCGTTTTCAAAAGAAATTGTGGGGGCACATTTCATGCAAATGAGCTCGCGTAGAAATTATCCTTACAATTAGGGTGGTGCACCCTATAGGGTGCACCTGCCTAATTCAAGTCCCATTGAAAACAGTGTAAAATCAACAATGTTCACGACCAAGTTTCTTGCACACCGACATCACTGGGGTTTCTCAAACAACAATCAGATTATTGTCTTGGTCTTTATCTTTCCATTTCTTTTCAATTTTTAGTAGGTTAGCCAATTACATTTTTTAATATTCACACCAAAAGAAACACACCTCCCGAAAAGTGATACTTCCCGAGCCTGCAAGCAGCCATTTTACAAATGGCATCCCTCCACGTTCTAGGGCAATTAGGATCCATTTTTCAACCGTAATTTTGTCAAGTCTGCCCTCAGATTGAAGCTCAAAAACCAGGGAGTTGATCCTATGCTATATTTACACAATCCCACCATTTCTTTCACCAAACGGCATCCGTTTTCAAAAGAAATTGTGGGGGCACATTTCATGCAAATGAGCTCGCGTAGAAATTATCCTTACAATTAGGGTGGTGCACCCTATAGGGTGCACCTGCCTAATTCAAGTCCCATTGAAAACAGTGTAAAATCAACAATGTTCACGACCAAGTTTCTTGCACACCGACATCACTGGGGTTTCTCAAACAACAATCAGATTATTGTCTTGGTCTTTATCTTTCCATTTCTTTTCAATTTTTAGTAGGTTAGCCAATTACATTTTTTAATATTCACACCAAAAGAAACACACCTCCCGAAAAGTGATACTTCCCGAGCCTGCAAGCAGCCATTTTACAAATGGCATCCCTCCACGTTCTAGGGCAATTAGGATCCATTTTTCAACCGTAATTTTGTCAAGTCTGCCCTCAGATTGAAGCTCAAAAACCAGGGAGTTGATCCTATGCTATATTTACACAATCCCACCATTTCTTTCACCAAACGGCATCCGTTTTCAAAAGAAATTGTGGGGGCACATTTCATGCAAATGAGCTCGCGTAGAAATTATCCTTACAATTAGGGTGGTGCACCCTATAGGGTGCACCTGCCTAATTCAAGTCCCATTGAAAACAGTGTAAAATCAACAATGTTCACGACCAAGTTTCTTGCACACCGACATCACTGGGGTTTCTCAAACAACAATCAGATTATTGTCTTGGTCTTTATCTTTCATTTCTTTTCAATTTTTAGTAGGTTAGCCAATTACATTTTTTAATATTCACACCAAAAGAAACACACCTCCCGAAAAGTGATACTTCCCGAGCCTGCAAGCAGCCATTTTACAAATGGCATCCCTCCACGTTCTAGGGCAATTAGGATCCATTTTTCAACCGTAATTTTGTCAAGTCTGCCCTCAGATTGAAGCTCAAAAACTAGGGAGTTGATCCTATGCTATATTTACACAATCCCACCATTTCTTTCACCAAACGGCATCCGTTTTCAAAAGAAATTGTGGGGGCACATTTCATGCAAATGAGCTCGCGTAGAAATTATCCTTACAATTAGGGTGGTGCACCCTATAGGGTGCACCTGCCTAATTCAAGTCCCATTGAAAACAGTGTAAAATCAACAATGTTCACGACCAAGTTTCTTGCACACCGACATCACTGGGGTTTCTCAAACAACAATCAGATTATTGTCTTGGTCTTTATCTTTCCATTTCTTTTCAATTTTTAGTAGGTTAGCCAATTACATTTTTTAATATTCACACCAAAAGAAACACACCTCCCGAAAAGTGATACTTCCCGAGCCTGCAAGCAGCCATTTTACAAATGGCATCCCTCCACGTTCTAGGGCAATTAGGATCCATTTTTCAACCGTAATTTTGTCAAGTCTGCCCTCAGATTGAAGCTCAAAAACCAGGGAGTTGATCCTATGCTATATTTACACAATCCCACCATTTCTTTCACCAAACGGCATCCGTTTTCAAAAGAAATTGTGGGGGCACATTTCATGCAAATGAGCTCGCGTAGAAATTATCCTTACAATTAGGGTGGTGCACCCTATAGGGTGCACCTGCCTAATTCAAGTCCCATTGAAAACAGTGTAAAATCAACAATGTTCACGACCAAGTTTCTTGCACACCGACATCACTGGGGTTTCTCAAACAACAATCAGATTATTGTCTTGGTCTTTATCTTTCATTTCTTTTCAATTTTTAGTAGGTTAGCCAATTACATTTTTTAATATTCACACCAAAAGAAACACACCTCCCGAAAAGTGATACTTCCCGAGCCTGCAAGCAGCCATTTTACAAATGGCATCCCTCCACGTTCTAGGGCAATTAGGATCCATTTTTCAACCGTAATTTTGTCAAGTCTGCCCTCAGATTGAAGCTCAAAAACCAGGGAGTTGATCCTATGCTATATTTACACAATCCCACCATTTCTTTCACCAAACGGCATCCGTTTTCAAAAGAAATTGTGGGGGCACATTTCATGCAAATGAGCTCGCGTAGAAATTATCCTTACAATTAGGGTGGTGCACCCTATAGGGTGCACCTTATTCAAGTCCCATTGAAAACAGTGTAAAATCAACAATGTTCACGACCAAGTTTCTTGCACACCGACATCACTGGGGTTTCTCAAACAACAATCAGATTATTGTCTTGGTCTTTATCTTTCATTTCTTTTCAATTTTTAGTAGGTTAGCCAATTACATTTTTTAATATTCACACCAAAAGAAACACACCTCCCGAAAAGTGATACTTCCCGAGCCTGCAAGCAGCCATTTTACAAATGGCATCCCTCCACGTTCTAGGGCAATTAGGATCCATTTTTCAACCGTAATTTTGTCAAGTCTGCCCTCAGATTGAAGCTCAAAAACTAGGGAGTTGATCCTATGCTATATTTACACAATCCCACCATTTCTTTCACCAAACGGCATCCGTTTTCAAAAGAAATTGTGGGGGCACATTTCATGCAAATGAGCTCGCGTAGAAATTATCCTTACAATTAGGGTGGTGCACCCTATAGGGTGCACCTGCCTAATTCAAGTCCCATTGAAAACAGTGTAAAATCAACAATGTTCACGACCAAGTTTCTTGCACACCGACATCACTGGGGTTTCTCAAACAACAATCAGATTATTGTCTTGGTCTTTATCTTTCCATTTCTTTTCAATTTTTAGTAGGTTAGCCAATTACATTTTTTAATATTCACACCAAAAGAAACACACTTTCTTCCTCCATTCTTCCGTAAGAAAGTACATTTCTATTCTATTTCTCCTATAGGTAAATAAGACATGAATAAATGACAAAGGACGCAATTGCTTGAACTGTTGGTGGGTCGACAGTGGGCCGTACCGTACGTTTAATCATAACTAGACTGTAGCATATCATTTCACTCTTCAATAACATTCAACCATCTGCCACTTCCTTGAAGACAGGACATTAATATTAACAATATTATTATTATTAATTATTGAATTGTTTTTATTTATTTATTTATTTATTTATTTTGTAATAATTAATAATAAATGTGTATTGTAACTAAATTCCAAGCGATTGAGAAGGGAGCAACAGGGATGCGGTGTCTGGTTTCAGGTAGGCGTTTCGGGCGGTTTCTGTCTTCCATCGGCCGTGTTTGGATATTAAGAAAGCAGGAACATGAGCATTGCAGGCGGCTGTGGCCCCTCCCGATCTCAGGCTGTGGAGGCCGTACAGGGATACATCAGGAACAATGGGTCGAAGTGCGTCTAAGATAATCTCGCGTGTACGAGAATAGCTTAGTGGATGAACGGTCGCAATGAGGCCCTTTTTGGTGCTGACCAGTCTGCGAATCACGGGCAACGACGAGTCCACCGGATCGTCAACAGCGGCGAAGTACCGCTCGGCTGCGGTCACAGGGCAGGTATGTTGAAATGTCCTGGCTATTATCACCTCTGCTCCTTGTCTGAACTGGTCGCACTTTGACCGTGCGAGATGGATTGCATGATAGGCGGTCATTATACAGTCCTTTCGCGTGACCCCGGCTAGGTCGCTGAAACGCAGGAAGCCTGCGTAAGAAACCGAAGGCAAATAAAGACGATCCGCAAATCGGCGAGGGTGGCGTTTGGGTGTCCGTGGTTGTCAAGGATTTTTGTTAATATGTCCGGTGTGATAGGTTCCTTCCGAACAGGTGCCTTCGAGTTTAGGCGCTTGAAGCTCTCTATAGGGTAGTTTTTACCATTGTGTTGTCTGTAGGGGAGAGCAAGCCGGCCAGGCTGTGGACCCACTTAACCGCCGCTACGACAGAATCGGCGACCGTCTTGTGCCCGTGGGTAGCAAGATGTGCGATGAAAAGTGATAAGTGGAAAGGGTCAACAGGGAAGACGGAGATGCCGGTTTTGGAGGAAGCCCAGTCCTGCCATCTATTCCAGTAGGCGACGTATTTCTTTGTAGTCGAGGGCGCTTTGGCCGACATGAGCAGGGACGGTAGATTGGTCTTGGCCAGGTTGAGTAAACTGGTGTCGGAAAGGGCGCAAGTCAGGTTGTTCCAAATGCCTGTCAAAAGACAAAATACACACGGCAACAGCAAATGGGTTCTACATACGCACAAAAAGCGTGAAGAGTAAAAAACATGATGCACAAGTATTCCTATACGGGCGTTCTTGAAAAAGAACGTAGCAAGAAGTATGAAATCGAACAATAATATAAAAGCCATCTGCGACCAAGGAGTCAAAGATGGATACAATGGATACAATACAATGGGTCAGGGATTCCTAAGAAAAATAGGTAAAGTGCTTATTTCAGTTTATTTGATGTAGTAGAAAACAAAACACGAGAACAAGTGTGCTGTATTCCAATCCGGTGATGAGCGCCGGTCCAACGTTGAAGTTGGCACTCGGCGGCCACGAAAAACCCCCTTTTAGGAGGAAACGTGGGTGCATCCTGGGCGCTCAACAGGGGTGCACTCCCCTTGGACCGAATGTGGAAAATCTATGTGATTGCTTTTTATTTTTAATTTTTTAATTGTTTTTTTTTTAATTTTTTTTTTAATTTTTTTTATTTTTTTTTTTTTTTTTTTTTTTTTTTTTTTTTTTTTTTTTTTTTTTAAAATATATTTACCTACTTTTAGGGGTAGGGGTATTGGGTGGGAATTTCAGTGGCGTACGGTATGGTATACTGTTCTGACCGAGAGTGAGCTCAGGCGAGGCAAGCATGGCCATTATATACAAAGCGTTGTTGCGTAACTGCATTTTATGCAAATGCATTCGCACCTGCCGTGCGAAAACGAATAGAAATTCAACTTTCTTCCTCCATTCTTCCGTAAGAAAGTACATTTCTATTCTATTTCTCCTATAGGTAAATAAGACATGAATAAATGACAAAGGACGCAATTGCTTGAACTGTTGGTGGGTCGACAGTGGGCCGTACCGTTGAGAACGCCAAAGAAAGGGAATACGTTGGGTTTGCGGCAAAAAATACCAGTGGTGCAAATTTTGCCTTCTG
This sequence comes from Crossaster papposus, assembly GCA_037893245.1. Lineage (NCBI taxonomy): Eukaryota > Metazoa > Echinodermata > Asteroidea > Velatida > Solasteridae > Crossaster > Crossaster papposus. Next base: position 31,058 of record JBAIAA010000558.1, on the reverse strand, counting down.
GTGTTAAAGAAAAACATAAAAACAATTTAAGATAAAAGGGGGAGGGGTGGCAATGAGCCCAACAGCCTCAAATTGGCTAAACCCGCCGTTCGTCATGGAACGACATACAATTAGGTCTGGTACATCAAAGTGCGCCGTATCATAGGCACGTTCGGCAATAGCCGAGGTCAGAGCAACAAAAGCCCTTTTTTGTCTCTCTGGGGGAACAATTGTGATCGATTCGCAAGGCCAAGGACCAGAAATCTGGCGATTTGCTGAAAATTGATCGAGGAGTAATAAGGGGTGGAGTGAATGAAATACTCAAAAGTCGCCAATCGTGAATAGAGCTGTGCAAGTGGGTGCCGTCAGGACAAATAAAGGGCCAAAAGAAAGCGGAAGTCCATTTTGGAACAATGAGGGTGCCGACGCCACGACATTTCGCTAGATATCTCATAGTATGTACAATAAGAGAAACGGGAGGGCACAAATAATTGTTATCATATGACCAATCGTGACAAAAAGCGTCTACTCCCGCCGAATCTCGGCACCAAAACCTGGAATTAAATCTCGGTGTTTTGCGAGTAGTAGAAGAAGCAAAGCGGTCAATTGAATGTGGGCCCCAAAGGTTATCGATAGAGGCGAATGTAGATTGGTCGATTGACAAATCGTCGTAATCACTTACTCTACTGATGCTATCTGCAATGGTATTTAAATTACGAGGGACCCATTCGGGTAAAATGACAATGTTGAACTGGAGACACAAAGAAAAAATTGACAAGGCCAGATCATGTAAATCGGACTTCGCACTGCCATGGGAAAGAATACGGGGAACATTAGCGTTGTCGGTATACCATCTAACCTTTTCGTGCGCAATTTCGTCGCGAAGTTCCAGAAGTACTTTATGGACGGCTGATAGTTCGCGCCAAGTTGAACTGCGCGACCGCTCGGAGTAAGACCATGAACCGCGAGGACTCAACGAGGGGGATCCCACGACATAGCCACCGTAACCTGTAGCACTCGCGTCCGAGTATACAGAGCGAGAAGGGGTGTGTTGGTGTTTGATTGAGAACCCCGCGTTGTACGTATCAAGATTGGAACGCCAAAAGTTTAACTCCGATTCTACCCGATTCGAAATAATGATGGGGTCAGACCAAGAATGCCTGGTTTCAATAGATCGGTACATGTCGCGTGTCATGAGGCGTGTAACTGGGCCTAAAGCAAGGGTCATAGAGATAAGTTTGCCCGTGACGCGAGCGAGTGATCTAGCTTGAATGGGTTCAGAAAGGCGATATTTAGCTAATACGTCGTCTATAATTTGTACGAGCTTGTTGGTTTTTGCGGATGGAATTGTGAATTTCATGGTAAGGGAGTCGATGACGAGTCCGAGAAACTTGATGGTAGTGCTAGGCCGCCATGAGCATTTTGCTTTGTTAGTTACGAACCCGCTGAGGGAAATGGATTCATACACAATGAGGGAGTTCCGCAATGCGGAATGTAGAGATGATGAAATGATTATACCGTCGTCGATATAGACGAATGAAGTGATGCCTTGTGCGCGCCAGTGATAAACTAGGGGCCTGATGAGCTTGGTGAATAAATGACATGCACTGGAAAGGCCAAATGGTAAGACGCGGAACACGAAGTATTTTGTGGTATTGTCAAATTGCCAAGAAAAACCAAGATATTTCTGGTGGGGAGGAAAGATATCTACGTGGTGGTAGCCGGATTCCAAGTCAAAACTAAAATAATATTGGTTATGGTCGAGGACTTGAGATATGTGCTTGAGATCTTCGTACTTGAATTTGGACTTGAATATGAATTGATTGGGATGCCGCATATCGAGCACCAATCTAAGCTTTTTTCCTGTGACGACGGTTAAGGGGTTGCAACAGTAAGGTGGCGTGTCCACTTCAGTAATGCATTGCTTTCGCAAGAGCTCTGAAATGGCTGATGCGACATAATCGGGGTGATCCAAACTGGACCTATTATTCTTGGCGAAAAATGGAGGTGGGGTTATGACAAAAGGAATTTTGTATCCCGAATCGATAACATCGACTACAAATTCGCTGGCTCTCAAAACATTTTTCCAATAAGGCAAATGGGTTTTTAGTCTACCTTTTACTCCTTCGGGGGGATTGATGTTGCCTTGACGGTGGTCCCACTCTCTAGTTGGCATCGGTTGGTCTGGTTCCCTGCTGGCCGTGCTGACGCTGGAGAGCTCGGAGGGAGGGGCAGGCTGAACGAACATGGCCGTGGATGCCGCATTGGAAACAGATGCGGTTGTCGAAAGCGGCTCGGTAAGGACGAAAAAACGGCTGGCGCTGAAGAGCAGAAACAGCAGTAGATGGGGCCTTGAAATACGGCGTGATGGGGGCGAATCTGCTGGTAGCACGCTTCTTAGGGGCCGGTTTCTTGGAGGCGGCTGCCTTTTCGGCCTTCTTGATACGTTTTTCGTCTCCAGAGTCTGAAGCCAGTACGTCGGCCACATATTCCTTGACGACGCTCCAGCCGAGCTCCGACCTATCAGCCAGACGAATCAGTTTCTGCCGCTCCTGGATGGTTGTGACGGCGTTGTTGAGGTTTGACTTTGCGCAGTCAATGTCAATAGACTCGATGCTCTGCAGAGCGGCCTCGACGAAGGACAACACTTTTTCGGAATGTTCAAATTGCTGCTTGTTCCCTTCTCTCTTGAAGGTGGGTATATTCGACGACAGACGCTGCTTTTTACATGCGCTTTCCACGCGGGTGTCCAGGGAGTTAGTTAAGGCTTGGATGGCCTGCAAAATCTCCTGGTTCTGGTCGGTTGACATCGTAAAACGTACAGCAACGTAAGAGAAAGAATTTCAGTGGCGTACGGTATGGTATACTGTTCTGACCGAGAGTGAGCTCAGGCGAGGCAAGCATGGCCATTATATACAAAGCGTTGTTGCGTAACTGCATTTTATGCAAATGCATTCGCACCTGCCGTGCGAAAACGAATAGAAATTCAACCTCCCGAAAAGTGATACTTCCCGAGCCTGCAAGCAGCCATTTTACAAATGGCATCCCTCCACGTTCTAGGGCAATTAGGATCCATTTTTCAACCGTAATTTTGTCAAGTCTGCCCTCAGATTGAAGCTCAAAAACCAGGGAGTTGATCCTATGCTATATTTACACAATCCCACCATTTCTTTCACCAAACGGCATCCGTTTTCAAAAGAAATTGTGGGGGCACATTTCATGCAAATGAGCTCGCGTAGAAATTATCCTTACAATTAGGGTGGTGCACCCTATAGGGTGCACCTGCCTAATTCAAGTCCCATTGAAAACAGTGTAAAATCAACAATGTTCACGACCAAGTTTCTTGCACACCGACATCACTGGGGTTTCTCAAACAACAATCAGATTATTGTCTTGGTCTTTAACTTTCATTTCTTTTCAATTTTTAGTAGGTTAGCCAATTACATTTTTTAATATTCACACCAAAAGAAACACACCTCCCGAAAAGTGATACTTCCCGAGCCTGCAAGCAGCCATTTTACAAATGGCATCCCTCCACGTTCTAGGGCAATTAGGATCCATTTTTCAACCGTAATTTTGTCAAGTCTGCCCTCAGATTGAAGCTCAAAAACCAGGGAGTTGATCCTATGCTATATTTACACAATCCCACCATTTCTTTCACCAAACGGCATCCGTTTTCAAAAGAAATTGTGGGGGCACATTTCATGCAAATGAGCTCGCGTAGAAATTATCCTTACAATTAGGGTGGTGCACCCTATAGGGTGCACCTGCCTAATTCAAGTCCCATTGAAAACAGTGTAAAATCAACAATGTTCACGACCAAGTTTCTTGCACACCGACATCACTGGGGTTTCTCAAACAACAATCAGATTATTGTCTTGGTCTTTAACTTTCATTTCTTTTCAATTTTTAGTAGGTTAGCCAATTACATTTTTTAATATTCACACCAAAAGAAACACACCTCCCGAAAAGTGATACTTCCCGAGCCTGCAAGCAGCCATTTTACAAATGGCATCCCTCCACGTTCTAGGGCAATTAGGATCCATTTTTCAACCGTAATTTTGTCAAGTCTGCCCTCAGATTGAAGCTCAAAAACCAGGGAGTTGATCCTATGCTATATTTACACAATCCCACCATTTCTTTCACCAAACGGCATCCGTTTTCAAAAGAAATTGTGGGGGCACATTTCATGCAAATGAGCTCGCGTAGAAATTATCCTTACAATTAGGGTGGTGCACCCTATAGGGTGCACCTGCCTAATTCAAGTCCCATTGAAAACAGTGTAAAATCAACAATGTTCACGACCAAGTTTCTTGCACACCGACATCACTGGGGTTTCTCAAACAACAATCAGATTATTGTCTTGGTCTTTATCTTTCATTTCTTTTCAATTTTTAGTAGGTTAGCCAATTACATTTTTTAATATTCACACCAAAAGAAACACACCTCCCGAAAAGTGATACTTCCCGAGCCTGCAAGCAGCCATTTTACAAATGGCATCCCTCCACGTTCTAGGGCAATTAGGATCCATTTTTCAACCGTAATTTTGTCAAGTCTGCCCTCAGATTGAAGCTCAAAAACCAGGGAGTTGATCCTATGCTATATTTACACAATCCCACCATTTCTTTCACCAAACGGCATCCGTTTTCAAAAGAAATTGTGGGGGCACATTTCATGCAAATGAGCTCGCGTAGAAATTATCCTTACAATTAGGGTGGTGCACCCTATAGGGTGCACCTGCCTAATTCAAGTCCCATTGAAAACAGTGTAAAATCAACAATGTTCACGACCAAGTTTCTTGCACACCGACATCACTGGGGTTTCTCAAACAACAATCAGATTATTGTCTTGGTCTTTATCTTCCATTTCTTTTCAATTTTTAGTAGGTTAGCCAATTACATTTTTTAATATTCACACCAAAAGAAACACACCTCCCGAAAAGTGATACTTCCCGAGCCTGCAAGCAGCCATTTTACAAATGGCATCCCTCCACGTTCTAGGGCAATTAGGATCCATTTTTCAACCGTAATTTTGTCAAGTCTGCCCTCAGATTGAAGCTCAAAAACCAGGGAGTTGATCCTATGCTATATTTACACAATCCCACCATTTCTTTCACCAAACGGCATCCGTTTTCAAAAGAAATTGTGGGGGCACATTTCATGCAAATGAGCTCGCGTAGAAATTATCCTTACAATTAGGGTGGTGCACCCTATAGGGTGCACCTGCCTAATTCAAGTCCCATTGAAAACAGTGTAAAATCAACAATGTTCACGACCAAGTTTCTTGCACACCGACATCACTGGGGTTTCTCAAACAACAATCAGATTATTGTCTTGGTCTTTATCTTTCATTTCTTTTCAATTTTTAGTAGGTTAGCCAATTACATTTTTTAATATTCACACCAAAAGAAACACACCTCCCGAAAAGTGATACTTCCCGAGCCTGCAAGCAGCCATTTTACAAATGGCATCCCTCCACGTTCTAGGGCAATTAGGATCCATTTTTCAACCGTAATTTTGTCAAGTCTGCCCTCAGATTGAAGCTCAAAAACCAGGGAGTTGATCCTATGCTATATTTACACAATCCCACCATTTCTTTCACCAAACGGCATCCGTTTTCAAAAGAAATTGTGGGGGCACATTTCATGCAAATGAGCTCGCGTAGAAATTATCCTTACAATTAGGGTGGTGCACCCTATAGGGTGCACCTGCCTAATTCAAGTCCCATTGAAAACAGTGTAAAATCAACAATGTTCACGACCAAGTTTCTTGCACACCGACATCACTGGGGTTTCTCAAACAACAATCAGATTATTGTCTTGGTCTTTATCTTTCATTTCTTTTCAATTTTTAGTAGGTTAGCCAATTACATTTTTTAATATTCACACCAAAAGAAACACACCTCCCGAAAAGTGATACTTCCCGAGCCTGCAAGCAGCCATTTTACAAATGGCATCCCTCCACGTTCTAGGGCAATTAGGATCCATTTTTCAACCGTAATTTTGTCAAGTCTGCCCTCAGATTGAAGCTCAAAAACCAGGGAGTTGATCCTATGCTATATTTACACAATCCCACCATTTCTTTCACCAAACGGCATCCGTTTTCAAAAGAAATTGTGGGGGCACATTTCATGCAAATGAGCTCGCGTAGAAATTATCCTTACAATTAGGGTGGTGCACCCTATAGGGTGCACCTGCCTAATTCAAGTCCCATTGAAAACAGTGTAAAATCAACAATGTTCACGACCAAGTTTCTTGCACACCGACATCACTGGGGTTTCTCAAACAACAATCAGATTATTGTCTTGGTCTTTATCTTCCATTTCTTTTCAATTTTTAGTAGGTTAGCCAATTACATTTTTTAATATTCACACCAAAAGAAACACACCTCCCGAAAAGTGATACTTCCCGAGCCTGCAAGCAGCCATTTTACAAATGGCATCCCTCCACGTTCTAGGGCAATTAGGATCCATTTTTCAACCGTAATTTTGTCAAGTCTGCCCTCAGATTGAAGCTCAAAAACTAGGGAGTTGATCCTATGCTATATTTACACAATCCCACCATTTCTTTCACCAAACGGCATCCGTTTTCAAAAGAAATTGTGGGGGCACATTTCATGCAAATGAGCTCGCGTAGAAATTATCCTTACAATTAGGGTGGTGCACCCTATAGGGTGCACCTGCCTAATTCAAGTCCCATTGAAAACAGTGTAAAATCAACAATGTTCACGACCAAGTTTCTTGCACACCGACATCACTGGGGTTTCTCAAACAACAATCAGATTATTGTCTTGGTCTTTATCTTTCCATTTCTTTTCAATTTTTAGTAGGTTAGCCAATTACATTTTTTAATATTCACACCAAAAGAAACACACCTCCCGAAAAGTGATACTTCCCGAGCCTGCAAGCAGCCATTTTACAAATGGCATCCCTCCACGTTCTAGGGCAATTAGGATCCATTTTTCAACCGTAATTTTGTCAAGTCTGCCCTCAGATTGAAGCTCAAAAACCAGGGAGTTGATCCTATGCTATATTTACACAATCCCACCATTTCTTTCACCAAACGGCATCCGTTTTCAAAAGAAATTGTGGGGGCACATTTCATGCAAATGAGCTCGCGTAGAAATTATCCTTACAATTAGGGTGGTGCACCCTATAGGGTGCACCTGCCTAATTCAAGTCCCATTGAAAACAGTGTAAAATCAACAATGTTCACGACCAAGTTTCTTGCACACCGACATCACTGGGGTTTCTCAAACAACAATCAGATTATTGTCTTGGTCTTTATCTTTCATTTCTTTTCAATTTTTAGTAGGTTAGCCAATTACATTTTTTAATATTCACACCAAAAGAAACACACCTCCCGAAAAGTGATACTTCCCGAGCCTGCAAGCAGCCATTTTACAAATGGCATCCCTCCACGTTCTAGGGCAATTAGGATCCATTTTTCAACCGTAATTGTGTCAAGTCTGCCCTCAGATTGAAGCTCAAAAACCAGGGAGTTGATCCTATGCTATATTTACACAATCCCACCATTTCTTTCACCAAACGGCATCCGTTTTCAAAAGAAATTGTGGGGGCACATTTCATGCAAATGAGCTCGCGTAGAAATTATCCTTACAATTAGTGTGGTGCACCCTATAGGGTGCACCTGCCTAATTCAAGTCCCATTGAAAACAGTGTAAAATCAACAATGTTCACGACCAAGTTTCTTGCACACCGACATCACTGGGGTTTCTCAAACAACAATCAGATTATTGTCTTGGTCTTTATCTTTCATTTCTTTTCAATTTTTAGTAGGTTAGCCAATTACATTTTTTAATATTCACACCAAAAGAAACACACCTCCCGAAAAGTGATACTTCCCGAGCCTGCAAGCAGCCATTTTACAAATGGCATCCCTCCACGTTCTAGGGCAATTAGGATCCATTTTTCAACCGTAATTTTGTCAAGTCTGCCCTCAGATTGAAGCTCAAAAACTAGGGAGTTGATCCTATGCTATATTTACACAATCCCACCATTTCTTTCACCAAACGGCATCCGTTTTCAAAAGAAATTGTGGGGGCACATTTCATGCAAATGAGCTCGCGTAGAAATTATCCTTACAATTAGGGTGGTGCACCCTATAGGGTGCACCTGCCTAATTCAAGTCCCATTGAAAACAGTGTAAAATCAACAATGTTCACGACCAAGTTTCTTGCACACCGACATCACTGGGGTTTCTCAAACAACAATCAGATTATTGTCTTGGTCTTTATCTTTCCATTTCTTTTCAATTTTTAGTAGGTTAGCCAATTACATTTTTTAATATTCACACCAAAAGAAACACACCTCCCGAAAAGTGATACTTCCCGAGCCTGCAAGCAGCCATTTTACAAATGGCATCCCTCCATGTTCTAGGGCAATTAGGATCCATTTTTCAACCGTAATTTTGTCAAGTCTGCCCTCAGATTGAAGCTCAAAAACCAGGGAGTTGATCCTATGCTATATTTACACAATCCCACCATTTCTTTCACCAAACGGCATCCGTTTTCAAAAGAAATTGTGGGGGCACATTTCATGCAAATGAGCTCGCGTAGAAATTATCCTTACAATTAGGGTGGTGCACCCTATAGGGTGCACCTGCCTAATTCAAGTCCCATTGAAAACAGTGTAAAATCAACAATGTTCACGACCAAGTTTCTTGCACACCGACATCACTGGGGTTTCTCAAACAACAATCAGATTATTGTCTTGGTCTTTATCTTTCATTTCTTTTCAATTTTTAGTAGGTTAGCCAATTACATTTTTTAATATTCACACCAAAAGAAACACACCTCCCGAAAAGTGATACTTCCCGAGCCTGCAAGCAGCCATTTTACAAATGGCATCCCTCCACGTTCTAGGGCAATTAGGATCCATTTTTCAACCGTAATTTTGTCAAGTCTGCCCTCAGATTGAAGCTCAAAAACCAGGGAGTTGATCCTATGCTATATTTACACAATCCCACCATTTCTTTCACCAAACGGCATCCGTTTTCAAAAGAAATTGTGGGGGCACATTTCATGCAAATGAGCTCGCGTAGAAATTATCCTTACAATTAGGGTGGTGCACCCTATAGGGTGCACCTGCCTAATTCAAGTCCCATTGAAAACAGTGTAAAATCAACAATGTTCACGACCAAGTTTCTTGCACACCGACATCACTGGGGTTTCTCAAACAACAATCAGATTATTGTCTTGGTCTTTATCTTTCCATTTCTTTTCAATTTTTAGTAGGTTAGCCAATTACATTTTTTAATATTCACACCAAAAGAAACACACCTCCCGAAAAGTGATACTTCCCGAGCCTGCAAGCAGCCATTTTACAAATGGCATCCCTCCACGTTCTAGGGCAATTAGGATCCATTTTTCAACCGTAATTTTGTCAAGTCTGCCCTCAGATTGAAGCTCAAAAACCAGGGAGTTGATCCTATGCTATATTTACACAATCCCACCATTTCTTTCACCAAACGGCATCCGTTTTCAAAAGAAATTGTGGGGGCACATTTCATGCAAATGAGCTCGCGTAGAAATTATCCTTACAATTAGGGTGGTGCACCCTATAGGGTGCACCTGCCTAATTCAAGTCCCATTGAAAACAGTGTAAAATCAACAATGTTCACGACCAAGTTTCTTGCACACCGACATCACTGGGGTTTCTCAAACAACAATCAGATTATTGTCTTGGTCTTTATCTTCCATTTCTTTTCAATTTTTAGTAGGTTAGCCAATTACATTTTTTAATATTCACACCAAAAGAAACACACCTCCCGAAAAGTGATACTTCCCGAGCCTGCAAGCAGCCATTTTACAAATGGCATCCCTCCACGTTCTAGGGCAATTAGGATCCATTTTTCAACCGTAATTTTGTCAAGTCTGCCCTCAGATTGAAGCTCAAAAACTAGGGAGTTGATCCTATGCTATATTTACACAATCCCACCATTTCTTTCACCAAACGGCATCCGTTTTCAAAAGAAATTGTGGGGGCACATTTCATGCAAATGAGCTCGCGTAGAAATTATCCTTACAATTAGGGTGGTGCACCCTATAGGGTGCACCTGCCTAATTCAAGTCCCATTGAAAACAGTGTAAAATCAACAATGTTCACGACCAAGTTTCTTGCACACCGACATCACTGGGGTTTCTCAAACAACAATCAGATTATTGTCTTGGTCTTTATCTTTCCATTTCTTTTCAATTTTTAGTAGGTTAGCCAATTACATTTTTTAATATTCACACCAAAAGAAACACACCTCCCGAAAAGTGATACTTCCCGAGCCTGCAAGCAGCCATTTTACAAATGGCATCCCTCCACGTTCTAGGGCAATTAGGATCCATTTTTCAACCGTAATTTTGTCAAGTCTGCCCTCAGATTGAAGCTCAAAAACCAGGGAGTTGATCCTATGCTATATTTACACAATCCCACCATTTCTTTCACCAAACGGCATCCGTTTTCAAAAGAAATTGTGGGGGCACATTTCATGCAAATGAGCTCGCGTAGAAATTATCCTTACAATTAGGGTGGTGCACCCTATAGGGTGCACCTGCCTAATTCAAGTCCCATTGAAAACAGTGTAAAATCAACAATGTTCACGACCAAGTTTCTTGCACACCGACATCACTGGGGTTTCTCAAACAACAATCAGATTATTGTCTTGGTCTTTATCTTTCATTTCTTTTCAATTTTTAGTAGGTTAGCCAATTACATTTTTTAATATTCACACCAAAAGAAACACACCTCCCGAAAAGTGATACTTCCCGAGCCTGCAAGCAGCCATTTTACAAATGGCATCCCTCCACGTTCTAGGGCAATTAGGATCCATTTTTCAACCGTAATTGTGTCAAGTCTGCCCTCAGATTGAAGCTCAAAAACCAGGGAGTTGATCCTATGCTATATTTACACAATCCCACCATTTCTTTCACCAAACGGCATCCGTTTTCAAAAGAAATTGTGGGGGCACATTTCATGCAAATGAGCTCGCGTAGAAATTATCCTTACAATTAGGGTGGTGCACCCTATAGGGTGCACCTGCCTAATTCAAGTCCCATTGAAAACAGTGTAAAATCAACAATGTTCACGACCAAGTTTCTTGCACACCGACATCACTGGGGTTTCTCAAACAACAATCAGATTATTGTCTTGGTCTTTATCTTTCATTTCTTTTCAATTTTTAGTAGGTTAGCCAATTACATTTTTTAATATTCACACCAAAAGAAACACACCTCCCGAAAAGTGATACTTCCCGAGCCTGCAAGCAGCCATTTTACAAATGGCATCCCTCCACGTTCTAGGGCAATTAGGATCCATTTTTCAACCGTAATTTTGTCAAGTCTGCCCTCAGATTGAAGCTCAAAAACTAGGGAGTTGATCCTATGCTATATTTACACAATCCCACCATTTCTTTCACCAAACGGCATCCGTTTTCAAAAGAAATTGTGGGGGCACATTTCATGCAAATGAGCTCGCGTAGAAATTATCCTTACAATTAGGGTGGTGCACCCTATAGGGTGCACCTGCCTAATTCAAGTCCCATTGAAAACAGTGTAAAATCAACAATGTTCACGACCAAGTTTCTTGCACACCGACATCACTGGGGTTTCTCAAACAACAATCAGATTATTGTCTTGGTCTTTATCTTTCCATTTCTTTTCAATTTTTAGTAGGTTAGCCAATTACATTTTTTAATATTCACACCAAAAGAAACACACCTCCCGAAAAGTGATACTTCCCGAGCCTGCAAGCAGCCATTTTACAAATGGCATCCCTCCATGTTCTAGGGCAATTAGGATCCATTTTTCAACCGTAATTTTGTCAAGTCTGCCCTCAGATTGAAGCTCAAAAACCAGGGAGTTGATCCTATGCTATATTTACACAATCCCACCATTTCTTTCACCAAACGGCATCCGTTTTCAAAAGAAATTGTGGGGGCACATTTCATGCAAATGAGCTCGCGTAGAAATTATCCTTACAATTAGGGTGGTGCACCCTATAGGGTGCACCTGCCTAATTCAAGTCCCATTGAAAACAGTGTAAAATCAACAATGTTCACGACCAAGTTTCTTGCACACCGACATCACTGGGGTTTCTCAAACAACAATCAGATTATTGTCTTGGTCTTTATCTTTCATTTCTTTTCAATTTTTAGTAGGTTAGCCAATTACATTTTTTAATATTCACACCAAAAGAAACACACCTCCCGAAAAGTGATACTTCCCGAGCCTGCAAGCAGCCATTTTACAAATGGCATCCCTCCACGTTCTAGGGCAATTAGGATCCATTTTTCAACCGTAATTTTGTCAAGTCTGCCCTCAGATTGAAGCTCAAAAACCAGGGAGTTGATCCTATGCTATATTTACACAATCCCACCATTTCTTTCACCAAACGGCATCCGTTTTCAAAAGAAATTGTGGGGGCACATTTCATGCAAATGAGCTCGCGTAGAAATTATCCTTACAATTAGGGTGGTGCACCCTATAGGGTGCACCTGCCTAATTCAAGTCCCATTGAAAACAGTGTAAAATCAACAATGTTCACGACCAAGTTTCTTGCACACCGACATCACTGGGGTTTCTCAAACAACAATCAGATTATTGTCTTGGTCTTTATCTTTCATTTCTTTTCAATTTTTAGTAGGTTAGCCAATTACATTTTTTAATATTCACACCAAAAGAAACACACCTCCCGAAAAGTGATACTTCCCGAGCCTGCAAGCAGCCATTTTACAAATGGCATCCCTCCACGTTCTAGGGCAATTAGGATCCATTTTTCAACCGTAATTTTGTCAAGTCTGCCCTCAGATTGAAGCTCAAAAACTAGGGAGTTGATCCTATGCTATATTTACACAATCCCACCATTTCTTTCACCAAACGGCATCCGTTTTCAAAAGAAATTGTGGGGGCACATTTCATGCAAATGAGCTCGCGTAGAAATTATCCTTACAATTAGGGTGGTGCACCCTATAGGGTGCACCTGCCTAATTCAAGTCCCATTGAAAACAGTGTAAAATCAACAATGTTCACGACCAAGTTTCTTGCACACCGACATCACTGGGGTTTCTCAAACAACAATCAGATTATTGTCTTGGTCTTTATCTTTCCATTTCTTTTCAATTTTTAGTAGGTTAGCCAATTACATTTTTTAATATTCACACCAAAAGAAACACACCTCCCGAAAAGTGATACTTCCCGAGCCTGCAAGCAGCCATTTTACAAATGGCATCCCTCCACGTTCTAGGGCAATTAGGATCCATTTTTCAACCGTAATTTTGTCAAGTCTGCCCTCAGATTGAAGCTCAAAAACCAGGGAGTTGATCCTATGCTATATTTACACAATCCCACCATTTCTTTCACCAAACGGCATCCGTTTTCAAAAGAAATTGTGGGGGCACATTTCATGCAAATGAGCTCGCGTAGAAATTATCCTTACAATTAGGGTGGTGCACCCTATAGGGTGCACCTGCCTAATTCAAGTCCCATTGAAAACAGTGTAAAATCAACAATGTTCACGACCAAGTTTCTTGCACACCGACATCACTGGGGTTTCTCAAACAACAATCAGATTATTGTCTTGGTCTTTATCTTTCATTTCTTTTCAATTTTTAGTAGGTTAGCCAATTACATTTTTTAATATTCACACCAAAAGAAACACACCTCCCGAAAAGTGATACTTCCCGAGCCTGCAAGCAGCCATTTTACAAATGGCATCCCTCCACGTTCTAGGGCAATTAGGATCCATTTTTCAACCGTAATTTTGTCAAGTCTGCCCTCAGATTGAAGCTCAAAAACTAGGGAGTTGATCCTATGCTATATTTACACAATCCCACCATTTCTTTCACCAAACGGCATCCGTTTTCAAAAGAAATTGTGGGGGCACATTTCATGCAAATGAGCTCGCGTAGAAATTATCCTTACAATTAGGGTGGTGCACCCTATAGGGTGCACCTGCCTAATTCAAGTCCCATTGAAAACAGTGTAAAATCAACAATGTTCACGACCAAGTTTCTTGCACACCGACATCACTGGGGTTTCTCAAACAACAATCAGATTATTGTCTTGGTCTTTATCTTTCCATTTCTTTTCAATTTTTAGTAGGTTAGCCAATTACATTTTTTAATATTCACACCAAAAGAAACACACCTCCCGAAAAGTGATACTTCCCGAGCCTGCAAGCAGCCATTTTACAAATGGCATCCCTCCACGTTCTAGGGCAATTAGGATCCATTTTTCAACCGTAATTTTGTCAAGTCTGCCCTCAGATTGAAGCTCAAAAACCAGGGAGTTGATCCTATGCTATATTTACACAATCCCACCATTTCTTTCACCAAACGGCATCCGTTTTCAAAAGAAATTGTGGGGGCACATTTCATGCAAATGAGCTCGCGTAGAAATTATCCTTACAATTAGGGTGGTGCACCCTATAGGGTGCACCTGCCTAATTCAAGTCCCATTGAAAACAGTGTAAAATCAACAATGTTCACGACCAAGTTTCTTGCACACCGACATCACTGGGGTTTCTCAAACAACAATCAGATTATTGTCTTGGTCTTTATCTTTCATTTCTTTTCAATTTTTAGTAGGTTAGCCAATTACATTTTTTAATATTCACACCAAAAGAAACACACCTCCCGAAAAGTGATACTTCCCGAGCCTGCAAGCAGCCATTTTACAAATGGCATCCCTCCACGTTCTAGGGCAATTAGGATCCATTTTTCAACCGTAATTTTGTCAAGTCTGCCCTCAGATTGAAGCTCAAAAACCAGGGAGTTGATCCTATGCTATATTTACACAATCCCACCATTTCTTTCACCAAACGGCATCCGTTTTCAAAAGAAATTGTGGGGGCACATTTCATGCAAATGAGCTCGCGTAGAAATTATCCTTACAATTAGGGTGGTGCACCCTATAGGGTGCACCTGCCTAATTCAAGTCCCATTGAAAACAGTGTAAAATCAACAATGTTCACGACCAAGTTTCTTGCACACCGACATCACTGGGGTTTCTCAAACAACAATCAGATTATTGTCTTGGTCTTTATCTTTCATTTCTTTTCAATTTTTAGTAGGTTAGCCAATTACATTTTTTAATATTCACACCAAAAGAAACACACCTCCCGAAAAGTGATACTTCCCGAGCCTGCAAGCAGCCATTTTACAAATGGCATCCCTCCACGTTCTAGGGCAATTAGGATCCATTTTTCAACCGTAATTTTGTCAAGTCTGCCCTCAGATTGAAGCTCAAAAACTAGGGAGTTGATCCTATGCTATATTTACACAATCCCACCATTTCTTTCACCAAACGGCATCCGTTTTCAAAAGAAATTGTGGGGGCACATTTCATGCAAATGAGCTCGCGTAGAAATTATCCTTACAATTAGGGTGGTGCACCCTATAGGGTGCACCTGCCTAATTCAAGTCCCATTGAAAACAGTGTAAAATCAACAATGTTCACGACCAAGTTTCTTGCACACCGACATCACTGGGGTTTCTCAAACAACAATCAGATTATTGTCTTGGTCTTTATCTTTCCATTTCTTTTCAATTTTTAGTAGGTTAGCCAATTACATTTTTTAATATTCACACCAAAAGAAACACACCTCCCGAAAAGTGATACTTCCCGAGCCTGCAAGCAGCCATTTTACAAATGGCATCCCTCCACGTTCTAGGGCAATTAGGATCCATTTTTCAACCGTAATTTTGTCAAGTCTGCCCTCAGATTGAAGCTCAAAAACCAGGGAGTTGATCCTATGCTATATTTACACAATCCCACCATTTCTTTCACCAAACGGCATCCGTTTTCAAAAGAAATTGTGGGGGCACATTTCATGCAAATGAGCTCGCGTAGAAATTATCCTTACAATTAGGGTGGTGCACCCTATAGGGTGCACCTGCCTAATTCAAGTCCCATTGAAAACAGTGTAAAATCAACAATGTTCACGACCAAGTTTCTTGCACACCGACATCACTGGGGTTTCTCAAACAACAATCAGATTATTGTCTTGGTCTTTATCTTTCATTTCTTTTCAATTTTTAGTAGGTTAGCCAATTACATTTTTTAATATTCACACCAAAAGAAACACACCTCCCGAAAAGTGATACTTCCCGAGCCTGCAAGCAGCCATTTTACAAATGGCATCCCTCCACGTTCTAGGGCAATTAGGATCCATTTTTCAACCGTAATTTTGTCAAGTCTGCCCTCAGATTGAAGCTCAAAAACCAGGGAGTTGATCCTATGCTATATTTACACAATCCCACCATTTCTTTCACCAAACGGCATCCGTTTTCAAAAGAAATTGTGGGGGCACATTTCATGCAAATGAGCTCGCGTAGAAATTATCCTTACAATTAGGGTGGTGCACCCTATAGGGTGCACCTGCCTAATTCAAGTCCCATTGAAAACAGTGTAAAATCAACAATGTTCACGACCAAGTTTCTTGCACACCGACATCACTGGGGTTTCTCAAACAACAATCAGATTATTGTCTTGGTCTTTATCTTTCATTTCTTTTCAATTTTTAGTAGGTTAGCCAATTACATTTTTTAATATTCACACCAAAAGAAACACACCTCCCGAAAAGTGATACTTCCCGAGCCTGCAAGCAGCCATTTTACAAATGGCATCCCTCCACGTTCTAGGGCAATTAGGATCCATTTTTCAACCGTAATTTTGTCAAGTCTGCCCTCAGATTGAAGCTCAAAAACCAGGGAGTTGATCCTATGCTATATTTACACAATCCCACCATTTCTTTCACCAAACGGCATCCGTTTTCAAAAGAAATTGTGGGGGCACATTTCATGCAAATGAGCTCGCGTAGAAATTATCCTTACAATTAGGGTGGTGCACCCTATAGGGTGCACCTGCCTAATTCAAGTCCCATTGAAAACAGTGTAAAATCAACAATGTTCACGACCAAGTTTCTTGCACACCGACATCACTGGGGTTTCTCAAACAACAATCAGATTATTGTCTTGGTCTTTATCTTCCATTTCTTTTCAATTTTTAGTAGGTTAGCCAATTACATTTTTTAATATTCACACCAAAAGAAACACACCTCCCGAAAAGTGATACTTCCCGAGCCTGCAAGCAGCCATTTTACAAATGGCATCCCTCCACGTTCTAGGGCAATTAGGATCCATTTTTCAACCGTAATTTTGTCAAGTCTGCCCTCAGATTGAAGCTCAAAAACTAGGGAGTTGATCCTATGCTATATTTACACAATCCCACCATTTCTTTCACCAAACGGCATCCGTTTTCAAAAGAAATTGTGGGGGCACATTTCATGCAAATGAGCTCGCGTAGAAATTATCCTTACAATTAGGGTGGTGCACCCTATAGGGTGCACCTGCCTAATTCAAGTCCCATTGAAAACAGTGTAAAATCAACAATGTTCACGACCAAGTTTCTTGCACACCGACATCACTGGGGTTTCTCAAACAACAATCAGATTATTGTCTTGGTCTTTATCTTTCCATTTCTTTTCAATTTTTAGTAGGTTAGCCAATTACATTTTTTAATATTCACACCAAAAGAAACACACCTCCCGAAAAGTGATACTTCCCGAGCCTGCAAGCAGCCATTTTACAAATGGCATCCCTCCACGTTCTAGGGCAATTAGGATCCATTTTTCAACCGTAATTTTGTCAAGTCTGCCCTCAGATTGAAGCTCAAAAACCAGGGAGTTGATCCTATGCTATATTTACACAATCCCACCATTTCTTTCACCAAACGGCATCCGTTTTCAAAAGAAATTGTGGGGGCACATTTCATGCAAATGAGCTCGCGTAGAAATTATCCTTACAATTAGGGTGGTGCACCCTATAGGGTGCACCTGCCTAATTCAAGTCCCATTGAAAACAGTGTAAAATCAACAATGTTCACGACCAAGTTTCTTGCACACCGACATCACTGGGGTTTCTCAAACAACAATCAGATTATTGTCTTGGTCTTTATCTTTCATTTCTTTTCAATTTTTAGTAGGTTAGCCAATTACATTTTTTAATATTCACACCAAAAGAAACACACCTCCCGAAAAGTGATACTTCCCGAGCCTGCAAGCAGCCATTTTACAAATGGCATCCCTCCACGTTCTAGGGCAATTAGGATCCATTTTTCAACCGTAATTGTGTCAAGTCTGCCCTCAGATTGAAGCTCAAAAACCAGGGAGTTGATCCTATGCTATATTTACACAATCCCACCATTTCTTTCACCAAACGGCATCCGTTTTCAAAAGAAATTGTGGGGGCACATTTCATGCAAATGAGCTCGCGTAGAAATTATCCTTACAATTAGGGTGGTGCACCCTATAGGGTGCACCTGCCTAATTCAAGTCCCATTGAAAACAGTGTAAAATCAACAATGTTCACGACCAAGTTTCTTGCACACCGACATCACTGGGGTTTCTCAAACAACAATCAGATTATTGTCTTGGTCTTTATCTTTCATTTCTTTTCAATTTTTAGTAGGTTAGCCAATTACATTTTTTAATATTCACACCAAAAGAAACACACCTCCCGAAAAGTGATACTTCCCGAGCCTGCAAGCAGCCATTTTACAAATGGCATCCCTCCACGTTCTAGGGCAATTAGGATCCATTTTTCAACCGTAATTTTGTCAAGTCTGCCCTCAGATTGAAGCTCAAAAACTAGGGAGTTGATCCTATGCTATATTTACACAATCCCACCATTTCTTTCACCAAACGGCATCCGTTTTCAAAAGAAATTGTGGGGGCACATTTCATGCAAATGAGCTCGCGTAGAAATTATCCTTACAATTAGGGTGGTGCACCCTATAGGGTGCACCTGCCTAATTCAAGTCCCATTGAAAACAGTGTAAAATCAACAATGTTCACGACCAAGTTTCTTGCACACCGACATCACTGGGGTTTCTCAAACAACAATCAGATTATTGTCTTGGTCTTTATCTTTCCATTTCTTTTCAATTTTTAGTAGGTTAGCCAATTACATTTTTTAATATTCACACCAAAAGAAACACACCTCCCGAAAAGTGATACTTCCCGAGCCTGCAAGCAGCCATTTTACAAATGGCATCCCTCCATGTTCTAGGGCAATTAGGATCCATTTTTCAACCGTAATTTTGTCAAGTCTGCCCTCAGATTGAAGCTCAAAAACCAGGGAGTTGATCCTATGCTATATTTACACAATCCCACCATTTCTTTCACCAAACGGCATCCGTTTTCAAAAGAAATTGTGGGGGCACATTTCATGCAAATGAGCTCGCGTAGAAATTATCCTTACAATTAGGGTGGTGCACCCTATAGGGTGCACCTGCCTAATTCAAGTCCCATTGAAAACAGTGTAAAATCAACAATGTTCACGACCAAGTTTCTTGCACACCGACATCACTGGGGTTTCTCAAACAACAATCAGATTATTGTCTTGGTCTTTATCTTTCATTTCTTTTCAATTTTTAGTAGGTTAGCCAATTACATTTTTTAATATTCACACCAAAAGAAACACACCTCCCGAAAAGTGATACTTCCCGAGCCTGCAAGCAGCCATTTTACAAATGGCATCCCTCCACGTTCTAGGGCAATTAGGATCCATTTTTCAACCGTAATTTTGTCAAGTCTGCCCTCAGATTGAAGCTCAAAAACCAGGGAGTTGATCCTATGCTATATTTACACAATCCCACCATTTCTTTCACCAAACGGCATCCGTTTTCAAAAGAAATTGTGGGGGCACATTTCATGCAAATGAGCTCGCGTAGAAATTATCCTTACAATTAGGGTGGTGCACCCTATAGGGTGCACCTGCCTAATTCAAGTCCCATTGAAAACAGTGTAAAATCAACAATGTTCACGACCAAGTTTCTTGCACACCGACATCACTGGGGTTTCTCAAACAACAATCAGATTATTGTCTTGGTCTTTATCTTTCATTTCTTTTCAATTTTTAGTAGGTTAGCCAATTACATTTTTTAATATTCACACCAAAAGAAACACACCTCCCGAAAAGTGATACTTCCCGAGCCTGCAAGCAGCCATTTTACAAATGGCATCCCTCCACGTTCTAGGGCAATTAGGATCCATTTTTCAACCGTAATTTTGTCAAGTCTGCCCTCAGATTGAAGCTCAAAAACTAGGGAGTTGATCCTATGCTATATTTACACAATCCCACCATTTCTTTCACCAAACGGCATCCGTTTTCAAAAGAAATTGTGGGGGCACATTTCATGCAAATGAGCTCGCGTAGAAATTATCCTTACAATTAGGGTGGTGCACCCTATAGGGTGCACCTGCCTAATTCAAGTCCCATTGAAAACAGTGTAAAATCAACAATGTTCACGACCAAGTTTCTTGCACACCGACATCACTGGGGTTTCTCAAACAACAATCAGATTATTGTCTTGGTCTTTATCTTTCCATTTCTTTTCAATTTTTAGTAGGTTAGCCAATTACATTTTTTAATATTCACACCAAAAGAAACACACCTCCCGAAAAGTGATACTTCCCGAGCCTGCAAGCAGCCATTTTACAAATGGCATCCCTCCACGTTCTAGGGCAATTAGGATCCATTTTTCAACCGTAATTTTGTCAAGTCTGCCCTCAGATTGAAGCTCAAAAACCAGGGAGTTGATCCTATGCTATATTTACACAATCCCACCATTTCTTTCACCAAACGGCATCCGTTTTCAAAAGAAATTGTGGGGGCACATTTCATGCAAATGAGCTCGCGTAGAAATTATCCTTACAATTAGGGTGGTGCACCCTATAGGGTGCACCTGCCTAATTCAAGTCCCATTGAAAACAGTGTAAAATCAACAATGTTCACGACCAAGTTTCTTGCACACCGACATCACTGGGGTTTCTCAAACAACAATCAGATTATTGTCTTGGTCTTTATCTTTCATTTCTTTTCAATTTTTAGTAGGTTAGCCAATTACATTTTTTAATATTCACACCAAAAGAAACACACCTCCCGAAAAGTGATACTTCCCGAGCCTGCAAGCAGCCATTTTACAAATGGCATCCCTCCACGTTCTAGGGCAATTAGGATCCATTTTTCAACCGTAATTTTGTCAAGTCTGCCCTCAGATTGAAGCTCAAAAACTAGGGAGTTGATCCTATGCTATATTTACACAATCCCACCATTTCTTTCACCAAACGGCATCCGTTTTCAAAAGAAATTGTGGGGGCACATTTCATGCAAATGAGCTCGCGTAGAAATTATCCTTACAATTAGGGTGGTGCACCCTATAGGGTGCACCTGCCTAATTCAAGTCCCATTGAAAACAGTGTAAAATCAACAATGTTCACGACCAAGTTTCTTGCACACCGACATCACTGGGGTTTCTCAAACAACAATCAGATTATTGTCTTGGTCTTTATCTTTCCATTTCTTTTCAATTTTTAGTAGGTTAGCCAATTACATTTTTTAATATTCACACCAAAAGAAACACACCTCCCGAAAAGTGATACTTCCCGAGCCTGCAAGCAGCCATTTTACAAATGGCATCCCTCCATGTTCTAGGGCAATTAGGATCCATTTTTCAACCGTAATTTTGTCAAGTCTGCCCTCAGATTGAAGCTCAAAAACCAGGGAGTTGATCCTATGCTATATTTACACAATCCCACCATTTCTTTCACCAAACGGCATCCGTTTTCAAAAGAAATTGTGGGGGCACATTTCATGCAAATGAGCTCGCGTAGAAATTATCCTTACAATTAGGGTGGTGCACCCTATAGGGTGCACCTGCCTAATTCAAGTCCCATTGAAAACAGTGTAAAATCAACAATGTTCACGACCAAGTTTCTTGCACACCGACATCACTGGGGTTTCTCAAACAACAATCAGATTATTGTCTTGGTCTTTATCTTTCATTTCTTTTCAATTTTTAGTAGGTTAGCCAATTACATTTTTTAATATTCACACCAAAAGAAACACACCTCCCGAAAAGTGATACTTCCCGAGCCTGCAAGCAGCCATTTTACAAATGGCATCCCTCCACGTTCTAGGGCAATTAGGATCCATTTTTCAACCGTAATTTTGTCAAGTCTGCCCTCAGATTGAAGCTCAAAAACCAGGGAGTTGATCCTATGCTATATTTACACAATCCCACCATTTCTTTCACCAAACGGCATCCGTTTTCAAAAGAAATTGTGGGGGCACATTTCATGCAAATGAGCTCGCGTAGAAATTATCCTTACAATTAGGGTGGTGCACCCTATAGGGTGCACCTGCCTAATTCAAGTCCCATTGAAAACAGTGTAAAATCAACAATGTTCACGACCAAGTTTCTTGCACACCGACATCACTGGGGTTTCTCAAACAACAATCAGATTATTGTCTTGGTCTTTATCTTTCATTTCTTTTCAATTTTTAGTAGGTTAGCCAATTACATTTTTTAATATTCACACCAAAAGAAACACACCTCCCGAAAAGTGATACTTCCCGAGCCTGCAAGCAGCCATTTTACAAATGGCATCCCTCCACGTTCTAGGGCAATTAGGATCCATTTTTCAACCGTAATTTTGTCAAGTCTGCCCTCAGATTGAAGCTCAAAAACTAGGGAGTTGATCCTATGCTATATTTACACAATCCCACCATTTCTTTCACCAAACGGCATCCGTTTTCAAAAGAAATTGTGGGGGCACATTTCATGCAAATGAGCTCGCGTAGAAATTATCCTTACAATTAGGGTGGTGCACCCTATAGGGTGCACCTGCCTAATTCAAGTCCCATTGAAAACAGTGTAAAATCAACAATGTTCACGACCAAGTTTCTTGCACACCGACATCACTGGGGTTTCTCAAACAACAATCAGATTATTGTCTTGGTCTTTATCTTTCCATTTCTTTTCAATTTTTAGTAGGTTAGCCAATTACATTTTTTAATATTCACACCAAAAGAAACACACCTCCCGAAAAGTGATACTTCCCGAGCCTGCAAGCAGCCATTTTACAAATGGCATCCCTCCACGTTCTAGGGCAATTAGGATCCATTTTTCAACCGTAATTTTGTCAAGTCTGCCCTCAGATTGAAGCTCAAAAACCAGGGAGTTGATCCTATGCTATATTTACACAATCCCACCATTTCTTTCACCAAACGGCATCCGTTTTCAAAAGAAATTGTGGGGGCACATTTCATGCAAATGAGCTCGCGTAGAAATTATCCTTACAATTAGGGTGGTGCACCCTATAGGGTGCACCTGCCTAATTCAAGTCCCATTGAAAACAGTGTAAAATCAACAATGTTCACGACCAAGTTTCTTGCACACCGACATCACTGGGGTTTCTCAAACAACAATCAGATTATTGTCTTGGTCTTTATCTTTCATTTCTTTTCAATTTTTAGTAGGTTAGCCAATTACATTTTTTAATATTCACACCAAAAGAAACACACCTCCCGAAAAGTGATACTTCCCGAGCCTGCAAGCAGCCATTTTACAAATGGCATCCCTCCACGTTCTAGGGCAATTAGGATCCATTTTTCAACCGTAATTTTGTCAAGTCTGCCCTCAGATTGAAGCTCAAAAACTAGGGAGTTGATCCTATGCTATATTTACACAATCCCACCATTTCTTTCACCAAACGGCATCCGTTTTCAAAAGAAATTGTGGGGGCACATTTCATGCAAATGAGCTCGCGTAGAAATTATCCTTACAATTAGGGTGGTGCACCCTATAGGGTGCACCTGCCTAATTCAAGTCCCATTGAAAACAGTGTAAAATCAACAATGTTCACGACCAAGTTTCTTGCACACCGACATCACTGGGGTTTCTCAAACAACAATCAGATTATTGTCTTGGTCTTTATCTTTCCATTTCTTTTCAATTTTTAGTAGGTTAGCCAATTACATTTTTTAATATTCACACCAAAAGAAACACACCTCCCGAAAAGTGATACTTCCCGAGCCTGCAAGCAGCCATTTTACAAATGGCATCCCTCCACGTTCTAGGGCAATTAGGATCCATTTTTCAACCGTAATTTTGTCAAGTCTGCCCTCAGATTGAAGCTCAAAAACCAGGGAGTTGATCCTATGCTATATTTACACAATCCCACCATTTCTTTCACCAAACGGCATCCGTTTTCAAAAGAAATTGTGGGGGCACATTTCATGCAAATGAGCTCGCGTAGAAATTATCCTTACAATTAGGGTGGTGCACCCTATAGGGTGCACCTGCCTAATTCAAGTCCCATTGAAAACAGTGTAAAATCAACAATGTTCACGACCAAGTTTCTTGCACACCGACATCACTGGGGTTTCTCAAACAACAATCAGATTATTGTCTTGGTCTTTATCTTTCATTTCTTTTCAATTTTTAGTAGGTTAGCCAATTACATTTTTTAATATTCACACCAAAAGAAACACACCTCCCGAAAAGTGATACTTCCCGAGCCTGCAAGCAGCCATTTTACAAATGGCATCCCTCCACGTTCTAGGGCAATTAGGATCCATTTTTCAACCGTAATTTTGTCAAGTCTGCCCTCAGATTGAAGCTCAAAAACCAGGGAGTTGATCCTATGCTATATTTACACAATCCCACCATTTCTTTCACCAAACGGCATCCGTTTTCAAAAGAAATTGTGGGGGCACATTTCATGCAAATGAGCTCGCGTAGAAATTATCCTTACAATTAGGGTGGTGCACCCTATAGGGTGCACCTGCCTAATTCAAGTCCCATTGAAAACAGTGTAAAATCAACAATGTTCACGACCAAGTTTCTTGCACACCGACATCACTGGGGTTTCTCAAACAACAATCAGATTATTGTCTTGGTCTTTATCTTTCATTTCTTTTCAATTTTTAGTAGGTTAGCCAATTACATTTTTTAATATTCACACCAAAAGAAACACACCTCCCGAAAAGTGATACTTCCCGAGCCTGCAAGCAGCCATTTTACAAATGGCATCCCTCCACGTTCTAGGGCAATTAGGATCCATTTTTCAACCGTAATTTTGTCAAGTCTGCCCTCAGATTGAAGCTCAAAAACTAGGGAGTTGATCCTATGCTATATTTACACAATCCCACCATTTCTTTCACCAAACGGCATCCGTTTTCAAAAGAAATTGTGGGGGCACATTT
This sequence comes from Crossaster papposus, assembly GCA_037893245.1. Classification (NCBI taxonomy): domain Eukaryota; kingdom Metazoa; phylum Echinodermata; class Asteroidea; order Velatida; family Solasteridae; genus Crossaster; species Crossaster papposus. The sequence goes on along the minus strand of JBAIAA010000558.1, from coordinate 6,022 downwards.
CATGCAAATGAGCTCGCGTAGAAATTATCCTTACAATTAGGGTGGTGCACCCTATAGGGTGCACCTGCCTAATTCAAGTCCCATTGAAAACAGTGTAAAATCAACAATGTTCACGACCAAGTTTCTTGCACACCGACATCACTGGGGTTTCTCAAACAACAATCAGATTATTGTCTTGGTCTTTATCTTTCCATTTCTTTTCAATTTTTAGTAGGTTAGCCAATTACATTTTTTAATATTCACACCAAAAGAAACACACCTCCCGAAAAGTGATACTTCCCGAGCCTGCAAGCAGCCATTTTACAAATGGCATCCCTCCACGTTCTAGGGCAATTAGGATCCATTTTTCAACCGTAATTTTGTCAAGTCTGCCCTCAGATTGAAGCTCAAAAACCAGGGAGTTGATCCTATGCTATATTTACACAATCCCACCATTTCTTTCACCAAACGGCATCCGTTTTCAAAAGAAATTGTGGGGGCACATTTCATGCAAATGAGCTCGCGTAGAAATTATCCTTACAATTAGGGTGGTGCACCCTATAGGGTGCACCTGCCTAATTCAAGTCCCATTGAAAACAGTGTAAAATCAACAATGTTCACGACCAAGTTTCTTGCACACCGACATCACTGGGGTTTCTCAAACAACAATCAGATTATTGTCTTGGTCTTTATCTTTCATTTCTTTTCAATTTTTAGTAGGTTAGCCAATTACATTTTTTAATATTCACACCAAAAGAAACACACCTCCCGAAAAGTGATACTTCCCGAGCCTGCAAGCAGCCATTTTACAAATGGCATCCCTCCACGTTCTAGGGCAATTAGGATCCATTTTTCAACCGTAATTTTGTCAAGTCTGCCCTCAGATTGAAGCTCAAAAACCAGGGAGTTGATCCTATGCTATATTTACACAATCCCACCATTTCTTTCACCAAACGGCATCCGTTTTCAAAAGAAATTGTGGGGGCACATTTCATGCAAATGAGCTCGCGTAGAAATTATCCTTACAATTAGGGTGGTGCACCCTATAGGGTGCACCTGCCTAATTCAAGTCCCATTGAAAACAGTGTAAAATCAACAATGTTCACGACCAAGTTTCTTGCACACCGACATCACTGGGGTTTCTCAAACAACAATCAGATTATTGTCTTGGTCTTTATCTTTCATTTCTTTTCAATTTTTAGTAGGTTAGCCAATTACATTTTTTAATATTCACACCAAAAGAAACACACCTCCCGAAAAGTGATACTTCCCGAGCCTGCAAGCAGCCATTTTACAAATGGCATCCCTCCACGTTCTAGGGCAATTAGGATCCATTTTTCAACCGTAATTTTGTCAAGTCTGCCCTCAGATTGAAGCTCAAAAACCAGGGAGTTGATCCTATGCTATATTTACACAATCCCACCATTTCTTTCACCAAACGGCATCCGTTTTCAAAAGAAATTGTGGGGGCACATTTCATGCAAATGAGCTCGCGTAGAAATTATCCTTACAATTAGGGTGGTGCACCCTATAGGGTGCACCTGCCTAATTCAAGTCCCATTGAAAACAGTGTAAAATCAACAATGTTCACGACCAAGTTTCTTGCACACCGACATCACTGGGGTTTCTCAAACAACAATCAGATTATTGTCTTGGTCTTTATCTTCCATTTCTTTTCAATTTTTAGTAGGTTAGCCAATTACATTTTTTAATATTCACACCAAAAGAAACACACCTCCCGAAAAGTGATACTTCCCGAGCCTGCAAGCAGCCATTTTACAAATGGCATCCCTCCACGTTCTAGGGCAATTAGGATCCATTTTTCAACCGTAATTTTGTCAAGTCTGCCCTCAGATTGAAGCTCAAAAACTAGGGAGTTGATCCTATGCTATATTTACACAATCCCACCATTTCTTTCACCAAACGGCATCCGTTTTCAAAAGAAATTGTGGGGGCACATTTCATGCAAATGAGCTCGCGTAGAAATTATCCTTACAATTAGGGTGGTGCACCCTATAGGGTGCACCTGCCTAATTCAAGTCCCATTGAAAACAGTGTAAAATCAACAATGTTCACGACCAAGTTTCTTGCACACCGACATCACTGGGGTTTCTCAAACAACAATCAGATTATTGTCTTGGTCTTTATCTTTCCATTTCTTTTCAATTTTTAGTAGGTTAGCCAATTACATTTTTTAATATTCACACCAAAAGAAACACACCTCCCGAAAAGTGATACTTCCCGAGCCTGCAAGCAGCCATTTTACAAATGGCATCCCTCCACGTTCTAGGGCAATTAGGATCCATTTTTCAACCGTAATTTTGTCAAGTCTGCCCTCAGATTGAAGCTCAAAAACCAGGGAGTTGATCCTATGCTATATTTACACAATCCCACCATTTCTTTCACCAAACGGCATCCGTTTTCAAAAGAAATTGTGGGGGCACATTTCATGCAAATGAGCTCGCGTAGAAATTATCCTTACAATTAGGGTGGTGCACCCTATAGGGTGCACCTGCCTAATTCAAGTCCCATTGAAAACAGTGTAAAATCAACAATGTTCACGACCAAGTTTCTTGCACACCGACATCACTGGGGTTTCTCAAACAACAATCAGATTATTGTCTTGGTCTTTATCTTTCATTTCTTTTCAATTTTTAGTAGGTTAGCCAATTACATTTTTTAATATTCACACCAAAAGAAACACACCTCCCGAAAAGTGATACTTCCCGAGCCTGCAAGCAGCCATTTTACAAATGGCATCCCTCCACGTTCTAGGGCAATTAGGATCCATTTTTCAACCGTAATTTTGTCAAGTCTGCCCTCAGATTGAAGCTCAAAAACCAGGGAGTTGATCCTATGCTATATTTACACAATCCCACCATTTCTTTCACCAAACGGCATCCGTTTTCAAAAGAAATTGTGGGGGCACATTTCATGCAAATGAGCTCGCGTAGAAATTATCCTTACAATTAGGGTGGTGCACCCTATAGGGTGCACCTGCCTAATTCAAGTCCCATTGAAAACAGTGTAAAATCAACAATGTTCACGACCAAGTTTCTTGCACACCGACATCACTGGGGTTTCTCAAACAACAATCAGATTATTGTCTTGGTCTTTATCTTTCATTTCTTTTCAATTTTTAGTAGGTTAGCCAATTACATTTTTTAATATTCACACCAAAAGAAACACACCTCCCGAAAAGTGATACTTCCCGAGCCTGCAAGCAGCCATTTTACAAATGGCATCCCTCCACGTTCTAGGGCAATTAGGATCCATTTTTCAACCGTAATTTTGTCAAGTCTGCCCTCAGATTGAAGCTCAAAAACTAGGGAGTTGATCCTATGCTATATTTACACAATCCCACCATTTCTTTCACCAAACGGCATCCGTTTTCAAAAGAAATTGTGGGGGCACATTTCATGCAAATGAGCTCGCGTAGAAATTATCCTTACAATTAGGGTGGTGCACCCTATAGGGTGCACCTGCCTAATTCAAGTCCCATTGAAAACAGTGTAAAATCAACAATGTTCACGACCAAGTTTCTTGCACACCGACATCACTGGGGTTTCTCAAACAACAATCAGATTATTGTCTTGGTCTTTATCTTTCCATTTCTTTTCAATTTTTAGTAGGTTAGCCAATTACATTTTTTAATATTCACACCAAAAGAAACACACCTCCCGAAAAGTGATACTTCCCGAGCCTGCAAGCAGCCATTTTACAAATGGCATCCCTCCACGTTCTAGGGCAATTAGGATCCATTTTTCAACCGTAATTTTGTCAAGTCTGCCCTCAGATTGAAGCTCAAAAACCAGGGAGTTGATCCTATGCTATATTTACACAATCCCACCATTTCTTTCACCAAACGGCATCCGTTTTCAAAAGAAATTGTGGGGGCACATTTCATGCAAATGAGCTCGCGTAGAAATTATCCTTACAATTAGGGTGGTGCACCCTATAGGGTGCACCTGCCTAATTCAAGTCCCATTGAAAACAGTGTAAAATCAACAATGTTCACGACCAAGTTTCTTGCACACCGACATCACTGGGGTTTCTCAAACAACAATCAGATTATTGTCTTGGTCTTTATCTTTCATTTCTTTTCAATTTTTAGTAGGTTAGCCAATTACATTTTTTAATATTCACACCAAAAGAAACACACCTCCCGAAAAGTGATACTTCCCGAGCCTGCAAGCAGCCATTTTACAAATGGCATCCCTCCACGTTCTAGGGCAATTAGGATCCATTTTTCAACCGTAATTTTGTCAAGTCTGCCCTCAGATTGAAGCTCAAAAACCAGGGAGTTGATCCTATGCTATATTTACACAATCCCACCATTTCTTTCACCAAACGGCATCCGTTTTCAAAAGAAATTGTGGGGGCACATTTCATGCAAATGAGCTCGCGTAGAAATTATCCTTACAATTAGGGTGGTGCACCCTATAGGGTGCACCTGCCTAATTCAAGTCCCATTGAAAACAGTGTAAAATCAACAATGTTCACGACCAAGTTTCTTGCACACCGACATCACTGGGGTTTCTCAAACAACAATCAGATTATTGTCTTGGTCTTTATCTTTCATTTCTTTTCAATTTTTAGTAGGTTAGCCAATTACATTTTTTAATATTCACACCAAAAGAAACACACCTCCCGAAAAGTGATACTTCCCGAGCCTGCAAGCAGCCATTTTACAAATGGCATCCCTCCACGTTCTAGGGCAATTAGGATCCATTTTTCAACCGTAATTTTGTCAAGTCTGCCCTCAGATTGAAGCTCAAAAACCAGGGAGTTGATCCTATGCTATATTTACACAATCCCACCATTTCTTTCACCAAACGGCATCCGTTTTCAAAAGAAATTGTGGGGGCACATTTCATGCAAATGAGCTCGCGTAGAAATTATCCTTACAATTAGGGTGGTGCACCCTATAGGGTGCACCTGCCTAATTCAAGTCCCATTGAAAACAGTGTAAAATCAACAATGTTCACGACCAAGTTTCTTGCACACCGACATCACTGGGGTTTCTCAAACAACAATCAGATTATTGTCTTGGTCTTTATCTTTCATTTCTTTTCAATTTTTAGTAGGTTAGCCAATTACATTTTTTAATATTCACACCAAAAGAAACACACCTCCCGAAAAGTGATACTTCCCGAGCCTGCAAGCAGCCATTTTACAAATGGCATCCCTCCACGTTCTAGGGCAATTAGGATCCATTTTTCAACCGTAATTTTGTCAAGTCTGCCCTCAGATTGAAGCTCAAAAACCAGGGAGTTGATCCTATGCTATATTTACACAATCCCACCATTTCTTTCACCAAACGGCATCCGTTTTCAAAAGAAATTGTGGGGGCACATTTCATGCAAATGAGCTCGCGTAGAAATTATCCTTACAATTAGGGTGGTGCACCCTATAGGGTGCACCTGCCTAATTCAAGTCCCATTGAAAACAGTGTAAAATCAACAATGTTCACGACCAAGTTTCTTGCACACCGACATCACTGGGGTTTCTCAAACAACAATCAGATTATTGTCTTGGTCTTTATCTTTCATTTCTTTTCAATTTTTAGTAGGTTAGCCAATTACATTTTTTAATATTCACACCAAAAGAAACACACCTCCCGAAAAGTGATACTTCCCGAGCCTGCAAGCAGCCATTTTACAAATGGCATCCCTCCACGTTCTAGGGCAATTAGGATCCATTTTTCAACCGTAATTTTGTCAAGTCTGCCCTCAGATTGAAGCTCAAAAACCAGGGAGTTGATCCTATGCTATATTTACACAATCCCACCATTTCTTTCACCAAACGGCATCCGTTTTCAAAAGAAATTGTGGGGGCACATTTCATGCAAATGAGCTCGCGTAGAAATTATCCTTACAATTAGGGTGGTGCACCCTATAGGGTGCACCTGCCTAATTCAAGTCCCATTGAAAACAGTGTAAAATCAACAATGTTCACGACCAAGTTTCTTGCACACCGACATCACTGGGGTTTCTCAAACAACAATCAGATTATTGTCTTGGTCTTTATCTTTCATTTCTTT